>PDGT01000010.1:5943887-5986620 GCA_003671415.1 Megathymus violae
TTTAAATTACATGATGATTTTCATTTTGTTTTTCATGGATGATAGATGGATATTTAGTATGGATTACGTCTACATAACATTTACCAGGTTAGATTCAACTCACCGCTCATATAGGCTGTTTTAGCTTCTGAACATTATTCCTAGACTTGGATTGGACAGAACCGTGACTACATCTATAAATTCTACCAGGAAACAAGTTGCTTCAAGCAAGGTTATTTCCGATATTTAGGATTTTAGGGCCAATGACGCTTACAATGACTCACTTTCATAAGTAATATACGAAGACTAATATGAATATGAAACACACCTTGACCGATGTGTATAACTATAGACTTTTGAATTCACATTTGATTCACAATATTGTTTACAGTACTGCCCATGTAGACAAGAGTAACTGAATATGCTGACTTGTATTTCAATCTGAAACTTTCACTTTGAACTGCGGTTTCTAATTCTAGTCTACTAGTGTAATGTTTGTAAACTTAAGGATTATTTCTCGAAGTGAAACTCAGGAGTAATACTTAGTAATCCATTAAGTAGTAATCTTTAACGATACTTATCAATTGTATTATTTACTGCTGTTAATCAATATCTTCGATGTCATGGTACACGCATTTCAATCTTGGTAAAATCAACAAGAATTTGCATACAAAAAGCGCTATCTGCTTTGCATAAATCGATTTACCTATCCCCTTTCAAAAAGCCGGCTTTTTCCTTTTCAACTTCAGAACCAAGTTTATTTGTAAACAAAGTAAAAATTGCTCTCGAGTATTACCAAATAGAGTAAGAGGGAAGGCGAATATTATTTGTGTTTTGTTCAATGTTCATCAACAAAACTCCGAATAAGACTACACCAATGTTTATAAAAGTTGTTTTGAAAATCTATAGAAAGTTAGCACTTTACATTGAAATGGTTTATCAAAGCCCTTTATATAATGACATGATTCAGGGACATCAAAGACTAGGTAATGTGATCTATTGAGTACCAGATCTTTTGAAGCAGCGGTGGACTAAATGAAAATTTCTATTTCAAAATGAATGTTGAGAAGAACAACAGAAAAAATACATATATAGAAATACATATAAAAATATATTAAAATTCCTTGGATGTTCCTCATTTAATTGAGTTAAGTTGATAAGCGTAACGTAAACACACGAACGTAATGGGCTTAAAGATTTTTCTTACGTCATGAACATTCCCCTTGTGCGGACGACGCGGTTTGCGTCATCACTCGTTATGCGCACTGCAAATTACTGGAATAGCTTGCCTGCGTTGATGTTCTCGCCGTATCTTCGTTGTTCTTCGACGTATTCTTCGCCGTATGTTCCTCGACGTATGATTTCGGAGTCGGTATAAGTTAATATGTTCAACATCTTAGACGTCATCACCACTTACCATCAGGTGAGGTTGTTGTCAAGCATTTACTTATTTTTATGTAAAAAAATAAATTAATTAACATTTCGTAAGTACACTGATTATTTAAAAGTTTACTAGAGTCTACCTGATTCGCCATACATAGTATTTTTCATTTTAACCACTGTGTTTAAAGATGAATTAGCAACTTGCTAGCAATGTACGAAAAATTGGGAAAATTATGCAACCAGTTTTAACCAGAGAAGTCCACCGGATCCACTGCTTCTCCTCGAACCTTTCTGGCTAAAAAATTTTGATGTGGAAATTGTTATCCTTGATATAAACGCAGCTGGAAGTGCTCGCACTTAGAGTTGACAAGCCTGAAACTTTTATAAGACGTAAAGTCCTCTTAAACCTTTGTTTTGCACAAAAACAGAATGAAAAGCTGCATGATGCGGTACTCAAATTAATGATCAGCCAAATTATGTTGACTAATGTCTACACTGAAAACGTTCAGGTTTGCAACCGTCTTGGTTCCTTGCAAACTTTAATGATATGGATACCTGCTGGCTGGTTAAGGACGGTAAAACTTCGGTAAAAGGTTAATTTCTTACTAAAACTAGGCCCAAGGTCCTTACTGAAGCCCGCATACATTTCTGGATCAAGGATTGTTGATCGACAGTACGGAAAATTATAATCCTGCTGGCAGACAAAACATGAAAAAGGTCGAGTCTATGTCTGAACTAAAATGCATTATTCCGAAGTTCCCCGCTGAAGCGAATGCTCTCGGTCAATCCGAAGCACGTGCTGGTCCGAAGGAAAAGAAAACTGCCCGTCGCAATTAAACTTTTAGTACTCGTAGATCATTACTGGATACATTCTCTACATTTTACTTATGATCGCCAACGCTTTCAATAATATTTCCATTTAGTTTAATTGTAGATAACAATGTCCTAATACCGGTAGAACAACGTTTCGTTATATTATTTCGCTTTTTTTCTCTCAAAATTGTTGTTAATAATAACTCAAACTTCAGTCTTTTATTCAAATGGCATTAACTTACAGGTATTATTATACAGACCAAAATTGTTCTGGTGTCACAAAATTACAGTGGCAAGTTGACTATTATTTTCCGTTTTTGCTATTTATTTGCTATTTGTTGTTTAAGGTTATCATGATATGATTAACATTTGTATCGCTGACAAACTTGCTATGTGACATTGATGTTATCATAACAATATGCTACTTCATAAATCTATAGGTTCGGCCTGTTAATTTAATTTCATGTCATATTGTGATAAATATTCGGCTTAAGAGTCATTGGCTAAAATTCTACCATTTTTTTTATGTTTCACTTATATATTCAAATATATATTTCTCATAAAGACAAATCGTCACTTACATGAGAACAATATTCACATGACAAATACAATGTCCGTAAACCCGGTGCGGGAGTTACACAAAACAAAACAATACAATGCTGGTACAGTTTATAAGATGCAAATCCATTATATCAATTGGGTTGTGGTCCAAATGATAAAATGCTGACAAATGTAATTTTTTATGTTGCACTGATTCAAATATTTCACTATGATTCATAAAACGAATTTTCATTAAAGATGTTCTTTTGCAATGTTTTTTTAAACTTCTGTAGTGCAGTCGCATTTTTTACAGTTTTTGGAAGTTTTTTGAATAATTGTACTCCTGCAAATGTAAGACTATTTTTGCTGTATATTTTATTTCTAATTTGAGATAAAACTATGTGATTATATCGGCGTGAAGCGTATTTGTATATTTGAGATTTTAATGTAAAGGTAATGTTTGAATGAGTGAGTTTATGAATTATTTTATAAATATAATGCATGTGTTAAACTTATATAATTGTTTGATGTTCATGATTTTGGTTTCTTTGTAAATAGTCTTTAATGATGTAAAATAATTATAGTGATACAATATTTTTACTAGCTTATTTTATAATGTCTGGGTAGGTTTCAAGTTACTTTTAGCCGCACATCTCCATAGAATGATATAGTATACATAATCAATCTATAAATATTGAACTTAATGATTATAACATTAACATGAAAAACAAAAAGCCACAAAGATTTATTTATTAAATAATCCTGATTTTTTCTATTTATTTATTATTGATTTAATATCGTTATATTTAATTTCAATATTTATAATTAATATAATTATATGTATGTAATATTATACAAAGTGGATAAGACAAAGGCTTTTGATGGTAATTTCTTCTCATGTTCCTCATCAACAAGTAATTTTCTCAGCGGTACTAGTAAGCATTCTACTTATCTGAATCTGTGTTATAAATTTTCCACGCTTCGGTTTACCTATCCTTACTGTTTTAATGTAGTCTGCATAAATATACAGAGTATTCTTCGTCATTCCTCCGATCTTCTGGTATCAATAAACAGTGCACATCTCTATGCTTTACTCATACTTTTGATGTCGTGAAATAGATTTATTTTCACGAATGGGAAATAAAACCTTCTGTTAAGACTGTAGTAAATAAAATTTTATTTCTTAGTTGCAGCTATTATAGTAAATGGACATTTTGCAACTTCATACTAGAAAAACCCATCCCTAAAACAATACGGGTGCTATTTGCAAGTGTGAGGTTTAGGCGAACCAAAGACGGGATACTAATAATAAATTATAATAGTATGTGCGGAGAGTTTCTTGAACCTCACTATTTAAGTTTTCTTGACAATACTCAATAATTAACGTGATTTGCAAATCACAGGCTTCGCACGCATGGCCACCTAGCCTGCCGGAAGATCTCATTTTTTTCCTTTATCTGTACTTGGTTTATTATTTCCCCATGCGACAACTTTAAATTTATACCCTATGAATTAGTCGAATTTCGGTAGTAGTTGATTTTAATAATGTTGCGTTACGCAATAAATTTTAATATTTATCGCCATATAGTTTTTTGCGGAATGTTCATAAGAAAATTCTGTTTCGGTTTAAAATTACCAACTTAAATATACTTAAAATATTGGTGTGACGTGGTTAAATAAACTCCTATTTCGTAATAAAGCCTTCAAAAGTGGAGATAGAGGCAATACCATTAATTATAGGCCTATCTCTGTTTTAAGTACATTATCGAAAATCCTTGAAAAAATATTAAATGATAGGCTAAGATATATATTAGAACATACAATATATTATCAGAGAATCAGTATGGTTTTCGTAACGGAAGGTCTACTGAAGACTCCGTTTTGAACCTTACAAATACTATTATTAATAACTTTAATTCTAAATTTAAAACCATAGGCATATTCCTTAATATTTCTAAAGCTTTCGATACTGTCTCTATCCCCACCCTCTTAGTAAAGCTAGAGCGTATTCGTATTGGTGTACGAGGGCTACCTCTGGAAATCTTTCGGAGCTATCTCAGCGATCGAAAACAGCGTGTTAAACTTGGAAATTTCATGAGTTCCGATTTTTCTCTTTCTTATAGTGTTCCTCAGGGTAGTGTCCTCGGGCCGACCTTATTTCTTATTTATATAAACGACCTGTGTAGTCTTGTCATAGATAATTATAAAATTATAACATATGCAGATAATACGGCAATACTTGTACATGACAAAACATGGGCTGACGCCCGCGCAAATGCTGAGGCTGCTTTGAGAAAGATTGTTGGATGACTGGATACATACTTAGCATAAATTTAAGTGTCTTTTCTACCAGCACATCCTTTCTACCACCTATTACTGTTCACCGATGTAAAGACAATGAGGTGCCCTACTCTTGTATATACTATCTCAGTCACATACTGTTAAATATCTTGGAGTACAAATCGATCGCTTTATGACTTGGAAAGAACAGATTGACCTAACTGCACCTAGAATGCGTAAATTAATTTATATATTTAGAATATTAAGGACCCTTACTCACGAGGAAACTCTTAAGATGGTATACTATTCATTGGCTCAATCTGTTTTGACATACTGCCTGTCAGCTTGGGGTAGAGCTAGTAAAACCAGTTTCCTTCGGTTGGAGAGGGCGCAACGCGCAGTACTGAAGGTCATTTACTCAAAGCCCATTCGTTTCCCTTCAACAGAGCTCTATACAGTCGCTAAATTCCTGTCTGTTCAGCAGAATGTACGAAATGAATGTATAATTCGTCAGATTTTAATGCGCAAACATTTAAGTGTTCCCTTCACAAACATAAATATAAATTCTCGCCGCCCCCCAATAATTATATACAATACATCTAAATGTAATTCTGTACTAGCAAGGCGTCACTTTGATTATCTTTCAATCTTAGTAAAGTAAATAAAATCTTAAATATATATCCACTCATCAACCGTGAATTTAAATCAAAATTGACAGATTTCTTGCAAAATGTAACATATGATGAGACTGAATTACTTATTTCTACTGTATAATCAGAACATCACACTCTTAATATCACAACTCACTCACACACACATACACATACACACACGCACACTCACACACATTTGCAAACATGCACTTACACTCAACACATTCATACACATGCAAACGTGCATATAACTTAATGTTCCAGTTTAATAAGAATATTGTAAAGTACTCCGAGGTGGGCGTAAATAGAAGCGACACAGTTCTACACTATTGCTACTGTTTACGATCATTACACTATTGTAAATTTGTTTTTGTTGGTAATAAATTAATAAATATTTCTCTTCCAAACAAGTAATATAAAAAATATTTTTTAAAGACAATTCCTACTTTTATTAAATAATTACAACTAATATAAATATGCATGTATATTTATATCCTGCAAAATATCTTATATAAGAGAACGACTGATAAAACGATTGAAAATTTGAACAAGATATATAAACATAAAAATATTTATAGAGAATAGAATAGAAGCTAATAGTCGTAATAGGAATATTAAAAATGGGTGCATAATGCTTAGTTTACTGAATAATCTCAATCCATCGTGCCTGCATTTAAATATTATCTGAGTAGTTAAAAAAACAATTGGAATATGTTTGAAATAACATTTTACCAAATCCTGCAAAATATCGTTGGAAGAATGCAATTCGGAAACAAATCGCGCCCCGTGTAGCCACACGCTGTCTCGCTGCGCACGTCTGCCGATGGCTGACAAATATACGCTGAGATAATATATTCATCGCTACTAGTTTATAACTTACACAGTTTTTCTATTTGTCAAATGTGGTTGAATATTTTTAAGTTTGTAAGACAGAATCACAACCAGAACTACTAAGGCACCTTTCAAATAAGATCCGATTTAGGAAATATTGGACCATCTTTTTTTTTGTAATAATAAATGAATAGAACGACGATTATCGAGTTCATCCAATTATTAAGACAGGATCAAATAAGATTGGAACTTTTTAGGAATACTTTTACAGAGAGTCATTATTATTATTTATTTTAGCCGTATTGGGGCGGCCTAGAATACTGTCCCCAATCCCATGCTGGCAGAACATTTTGTCGTAAGATTCGACAGAAGCCAGCCTGCTTGGTAGTAGGGCTTCGCGTAAGTATTTATTATCAGTATTATTATTAAGTCATTGAAATTATTACTGGTATTATTATCTTGCCGGGAAGCCTGGCTGGCTAACTACCAACCTCCTGCTTGAGTGAGCCGCCAAACGACTCGTCGTGTTCCGGCTGCGGGCTTGAGAGCAAATACTTTCTTTCTTACCTTCTTCTCATTTCCTGGCCGACAACGCATCAGTAATACCTTTTACTGATGTCCACGGGCGACTGTGACCACTTTCCATCAGGTGGCTCGTCTACTCGTTTGTCGGCTATTAATATAAAAACATATATATTCATATTCGTACTAAAAAGGAAATGGAAAAAAAGAAAGACCTCTTTTTAGTAATCTAAATCTGTCATAAAGCAAGTTATTTTAATAATTATAGTAATGTATTTTCTTGTAAGTTTAAGTGCGATTCCCTCGAAAAGATAAGAAAGAAAAGATTTCTGGCAAATAGTGTCGTTATGGGAAAAATATGTACAAACAGCTAACATTACTGTTACAGTATTTGATGTGAGTTATCACTTTTTTCATGAAAACTGCATACTTCAAAGTTTGTGTATTTTTACATTTTACTATGAGACGGGTTCTCGCGATACGTTTTAGTTAGTGAGTACCCGTTACATAATAAAATGTATAAATTCCCCGATGACATTATTTTAAATAATTTGTGTATTTTTCTAAAAAATATGCTATGGTAAACTATAAATTTAAGTAACATTTAGAGAGAAGATCTGATTCCAACAGTGCAATAATTATAATTTGTAATTAATGTTATTCAAGTTTAATTTCAGAAAGCAATTTCAGTATTTTCATCAATCATATTTTTGCTTAGGTAGTAATATATTCTGAAATTCCCAAGTAATTGCTTGTTAAACGGCTCTTCGCTAAGTATGAGGCAAAGAAGCTTTCACAGAATAGATGGTCAAACGAGCGTCACTTTAAGATAAGCATTTAGGCAAACTAATCGCAACAGGATGTAACAATATTAAACAATAAATCCTGAAATCTCTTTAATAATGAGTTTCTTGTATAAGATGGTATAATTTATGACCCTATTTTCAGATTTTTTGTTTAAAACTTTTATTGTTAACATTCGCTGTTTTCTATATTTTTTATGTGACGCTTTTTTTAATGTAATGTATAATAAAATGGATTAAATAAATAATTACAATTTTTGGTGAAATTAAAAGGTTAAACCACCGTAACCCATTAAACCCTATTAAACCATGTGTTTCCGCCATATATGTTTCAATTTCGCGCACGTTATGTAGTATAGATTCTTTTAAGATCTTACTAGTCGTAACTTCATTACTGAAGGTCGTGACTGATCTGATAGTTATGCAGTTGTTCCTTAGTTGTCTCCAATGAGACCGATCCTCGGCATGTCGGATACGTTCGGTGATAGGGATTTCAGTCACCTCCCTTACGTGTTAAGATATGTTGGCATTATTCTCCATCCCTTCCTTCCTCTCAACGATCTCGACCTATGTAAGCGAATAAGGCCAGTCGGTCGCCAATAATAAGCGCTGACGGAGTACGACGCAACATCCCGAATCCGTTGAAACCAGTCATCAGCGCGCCCCTTACAACCGCGCACGAGTACGGCCATATTGCAAGGAGCACGTGGAGTCGAGTTTTGTTCAGTAATTATAATTTAGTGTAGCTTAGGCTAGCAGAAGATATTGAAGAAAATGGCAGAAGCACACCTGGACCTTCAAAGTCAACGTGGGCCGCCAACAAGAGGCAGTCCGCTTGCGATATTCCTCAGCCAGAATCAGGTACCCGTATATACTGTTCCCTTTCCATTTAACTTCCCAACTTGTCCTTAAACAAGCCCACAACCATCCTTTTTATACAGTCCACACCGCAGGACCTAATAGGTCGAGAGAGCCGTGCACTTTTGGGCAATCCCCCCAGGGCCATAAAACCATGAATCAACTAAAAAATTGTCCTTATCCACTAAATATATATTAAGTAAGTACACCGAACTGAATTATCTTTGAGAAAAGACGGAGGGTTCTAGTTATTTCTAACACTAAGATACAATTTTAAAATTGTATTAATTGTAAAGCATTATTTAGTCAGTTCTTCTGTAACTATAACATAACTCTGTGCAAACCTGTTAATCATATATGTTCTTTCTGTTATATCTGTATCATATGATATTAAATAAAAAATAAAAATAAACGTTTACACATTCACACCCCCACACTAAGTTTCATTGTGTTGCGGGTGGCATGGACATATACAAATATGACATAACAAACACCCATGACCCGAGACCGAAGATTTATCTGTCACATAAATGTCTGCCCCGCTAGGAATCACTAGGCAGGGTCACTACCAACTGGGCTATGGAATCGTCCAATTATTCTTAGTTGAGGACTTTTACGAATAAAAGTAATCCGCTAGGCTGATGATGAGACAAATGATTTCACAGACTTGGCATATAGAAGATAATATAGAGTATATGGCCCTGTAGAACATAACAGGAAATCCTCAGGTGTGTAAGTTTCTTAATAGTGCTTACGTTCATTCACGTCGTAACACACAGAATTTTGTCGAATGAGTTGGTTTACAAGATAAGCACCCAAATCCTTCAGGTAAAGATACCTCAAGCAAACCACTAGGCTGTCACTGTTACTGTAATCTGATGACCTATATTCGATTTACCAACTATATTCTGTCAGATTGCACTACTGACTTCTATTTTATGTCAAAAGTGTCAACAATATTTTCTTAAAGTTATTATTATTAAATAGCATTGAATTTATTCCATAACTAGCAGCCCGTCCGGACTTCGTTGGCTTCAGTAAATATTTATTGTACACATACACTAAATATATAGCCTATATCCATCCGGAATAAAGTACCTTTCAAACGATGAAAAAAAATATTTCAAATACGTGCCGTGGTTCTGGAGATTACTTTCCGTATATACACAAGCTCAAAGAATTCGCACTCTCTCTTTATAATATTTGTATAGATTCTGCATACTGTCAATTCAATCTTTCTGAAATCACAAGGAATTTGCATATAAAAAGCGCTATCTGTTTTGCATAAATCAATTCGTCTATACTCCTTCAGAAAGATGACTTTTCAACTTCAAAGCAAAGTTTATTTGTAAACAAAGTCATGATGGCTCTGGGGCATTACCAAATAAAAGTTAGATTGGAACCGAAAATTATATCTTTTTATATTTATAAACTCATACTATTATTTGGATATATGTCGCACGTAAATTATTGACACGTATTGTAGGTACATATTTTCCGAAACTTCTATGCTCATTAAAACATTTAAAGCTGACTAAAGGATATCAATGAGTTTGTGATGTTTAAAGATATTTTTCATATATGAAGGTAGTGGTACTATGCGGGTTCTCTGCTCCCCCTTGCCCGTTAAACTGTCATTGATCGATTTGTTAAAGCGGATATCTGTGGGTGAGAGTGACAACTTACATCTGGAGGTCTGTCGTCTAATTTCGTTTATTAATTATTTTATTATTACAAATGTTTTTTTACATACCGAAATCAAAATTAAAAATTTCATTGGCTGTTGTAAGTCACATCGCATTTTCTACCAGTCAACACTGCATAAAGTACCTAATTCAATATTTGCAAATGAATAAGGAAAAGATAATGCATACTTAAATCATTGAATATCAATGTTACTTAGATAACAAGTAAAAAAACGCTATTGGAAGAGCCCTTCGGCTTACACTGCGGTCTTTTGAGTACCATTAACAAAACCTTCAAATTATAATTAACACTAAAAGAAAATCTTCTTGGATCCGTTTAGTGCTACTCGACTATATGTATTTCTACTACTACTATAGTTATTGAATATAATATATTTAGTTTCCAAGAATACTCATATGATTTATCACGAAGAGTAAATCAATTAATTGGCCGCACAGCATTGAAATCGTAATAATATCTCATATCATTCCTTATTAAAAATTGCATAAAATGTTATTTTAGTTCCATATCAATTTAAATTTAACGAGAAGTGTATAGGCTACTTACGTCAGCGTGAGCTTTTATTTTGACCGATTTGTTCGACAATACGTATGAAGAGAGAAATGGTAAAAATCGTGAAAACTCGGATCGTATGAACAGTTTAATCCTTTTTGTTGCTCCGCGAACGATTCGCCGGCCTCATGGAGCTTTCATTGTTGTATCGTGACTATTGTTTCGACTGTTTCCTTTATTTGTTTTCCTTTAAGCTCTTTTGTAATTGATTCTGTATTCTATATATTTTACTATGACCTACAAAAATATAAAACATTACTGACTGTGTAAAAATATAGACCCGTCTTTTTAATGATATTCAAAACATTTTCAGTCACCGTTTGTATATCCTGCAGCCTGAGAAAAAGAATGTAAAAATTTAACTCACTTCTTCTTAAACAGATGAAATAAAATATTTTAAGTAAATATATATTTGTACTAATTAAATCGAAAAAGATAATTACCAATTTAAATAATTATCCAATTAATTGTATATGACTCTATATTTAACTGTAACTAAAGCCAACAATAATCAAATGTACTGTTGGTATCTACACTAATCACAAAACTGTAAAAGACTGAATCTGGACATTTAACATATTTTTGAAGATTGCAATGTAAGTAGAATTGGTTGTCGATACTCTTTGTCTATTTCTGTAACTATAACAGCAGCCATAACTAGCGGACCCTCCGACTTCGTTCAGATTGAACAATGAACTATAATACATAATTATGATTATTCAAGTTTTTATGTTATTGTATCGATTGATTAGACATCATAATGTTGATTGATATTTTATACAGCCTATCATCTGCGCAATTACGTGTTCTCACTACATACCAATTTTGATTAAGATTGATCAAACCATTTTTGAGTTATAACGTGACACACAGACAGACAAACAGACAAAAAATACTTCAAAATGGTCAAATTGATGACAGTTACTCAGAATATTTATCATGAAATTTTACAAAAAAAATAATGTACAGCCAGAGAGGTACTACAGATTTAAATAGTAGTATAGAATAGAAGTCAAAAGTTAATACAATAGTTGTGTTAAGCGTAAAATATATATTGGTTCTATAAATATTCTATTACTAAATAATTTGTTTTAAGTATTTATCTATTGTATATCTATCGCAATAAATAATTATCATAATTAGGCTAATAACTTTCGAACTCCGAAAAGAGACTGAAAATCTAGGGTAAAGTATATTTACGTCATTATTTTTGAGATCATGTTTGATGTCAATAAAACAAAACATTAAAATCAGCAACAATTGCTTTTCTTTCATTATTTTTAATTCGATTTCCGAAGCGAAGCCAAAGCGGATCTTTAATGCATATAATAATAAATATGAATAACAATATACTCGTGTCTTATTTTGTGGCTAAGTGACTACACGAAGACTTTGAAAATTTATCACAATTATATTACATCTACATCATTCGCTCCTGAACATCTCGCCCGTTTGTTTAATAAAGAGAGATGTTGACTGATGTTGATTGCCTACTTTACCCCACATCATCCCATTGGCATTTCTCTTTCATTTTCTTAATGAAAAACAGCTTCGCATCAAATTTAGTTAGATATTATTCATCATGAAAGTTTTATACAATTTGTTGCTCTACTTACTTCAACATCACTTAATTCAATCCTTTTTTCATCATCAACATCATCATTACAACCCTTACTGTCCCACTGCAGGCTCCGGGTCTCCCCTCACAGTGAAAAGGCCTAAAGTCATATTCCACCACGCTTACCAACTGCGGATTGGTAGACGTCACACACCTTTGAGAATCTACAGAGAACTCACTGGTAAAAATATTTCCTCACGATGTTTTCTTTCCCTGAAATAAGTGATAATTCATTTGTAATATAAATAAATAAACGTTCACACACTCACACCCATGCACTAGGATTCCCTGTGTTGCGGGTGGCATGGACATACACAATTATCACATCACAAACACCCATGACCCGAGAACAAACATTTATCTGTCACATACATGTATGCCCCGGCCGGGTTCGATAACTTATTAAAATTATTTAATATAACTGAAATTAGCTTTTCAGTTTCCTGTTTTTTAATTGGCATAAAAATCGCAAACAACCCAATTTTGTTTCTACTTATATTGAGAGACAATCTGCGATAATCACATGTTGGCGTATGGGAATAACTTTTGGAGTGGTTCATTCCAAGGATGTATGACTTCTCTGGCCCGTTTCCTCGTAATTTATCAGGCAATAGACGTTTTTCACTGTAGTACTCCATCGAGGATAGATTAGTTGGCAACACAGTTATCAATAGTTTTCTTATTCCGCCCGGCGGCTACTAACAACTAGGACTAGTAACTCTTAATGTACCCTTTGAAATATTGTCAATATTTGAAATATTGTCACCAGGGATTACCCATTCAAATACCTATCTCGTCCAAAGTAATTTAACTCTGTCGATCATTTATTATCATTTACACACGGAACAAGCCATATCTCCGATACAATAATTTTAGCGGCTGGCGGTCTGTCGTAAAAAAGATTGTTATAATGTAATAAATCCACGCAAACATTTGTATTTTTTACGTATATCAGTTCTTATTTCCAATTTTCAGTTGAACTATAAATTACTGGAGAAGTCAATGATATGCTTATGCAATGTTTTTACCATTTTATTTTTATATTAACAACGGGCAAAAAAAGAAGGGGTACGTGATACTAAGCGGTCACCACCATCTGGCCATACGTAACTGGCCAAGATGGCAGTGTAAATTCGTTTGTTCTCTGGCTCTAACACTACAAACGAAATCCAAAAAAAATATCACCATTGATATTTTGGAGGACAACAGGTCGTGATCTGCCTTCATATTAATCTTTCCATTCTCTTTTACTGTTCTAAAAGTCCTAGTAAATAGTTTACTACTGAAATTGAATACGTCCCCGGCATCAAATGATGAAATGAGGTTACAAAATCCTCAATGTTGTTTCATTCACAAATTACATGAATAGAATATTTTATCTCATTAGTAATAGTTGAACTAAATAACACTACGAGTATGCTAATTACTGTAACGACACAGTATTTATAGTACGTTTGTACACTGAAATTGTTGATTCGTCGAGTAGAAGTTTATCTAAATGTAATTTAGTATATGAAATTACCTACTAACACAGTTAAATATTCGTCCCTGCGTGAATAATATTTGGAAAAAGAGTTTCATTACTTGTATTTCATGACTAAATATTTTGAAAATTTCTTGATCGATTTGCGTAATTTTTTTTTATATGAAAATATGTATTAGCGGTTACGTATCTATAATTGGCGAGTAGGTCTGCAGATAAATGACATTACTATTTAATGCATGTTGATATATTAATGGTAATTTAAAATATTTGCTTCTCCAACATATAGGCGACCCGCTACAGTACGCGATGATTGTCTCGTAATTAAGAAGACCTAAAACATACTCCACCTCGCTGCTCTGGTGCAGATTGGTAAAGGGGTTAGCGCTTAAACTAAGTCTCGAAAGGTATTATACCGGAAGTATATATATATATATATATTACCGACATGGCTTAACGACTGCTATCTGAGGATAACAACCAGCCCTAACAGCTTAGCGTGCTGTCAGAAGCACCCACGCAGTCACCCATCCGACCACCGACCGCGTTCAGTTGCTTAACTTATGAATGACGCAAACTCTCGGGTTATGAATTTTAAGTTATACTAAAAAGCATGAGCTCTAAGTAATTTAGGGAGACAGGCTGGTTCTGAGTGGTAGTTACAACAGCAATGGTAACTAAACAGACCACACTATTTTGACGTAACAAACACAAAAAGACAAATTATTATACTACCATCGGCCAACATACTGCGCGAGTTAGAGACGCTAGAGTTATTATGAAGGGTGTTTCAGCATGTGGTCGTCAAAAACCTAAGTTAGTACGATTTTCGTTTTTTAACAATATCGGTCTGAAACATGTTTTCTATAAATTCAGAAATGAATGTGTTTTGATATGTGTACTGTAACGTTTCCTGTTCGTAATCAGTCTATGTTAATATGTTTATATTTATTTGCATGTGCATTACACAATCAATCAACAATTATAAACAATCAATGGGGCCCCAACATTGAATGGGGCTAAAATTACATTTGCTCTGGGCAGGTTCTGACGTGCCTCGCAGTGCTTCAATTTCAATTACCAATCGCATATTCAATCGCGGTTGGAAAAATATAAGGTACATGTACATAAATGTGTCGTGTTTAGACAGTTGAGGACATATAAAAGAAAAACTAATAGTGGACAAACGTCCCAAGATACCAAGAATAAACACCATCTATTTTGGTAAAAAATAAAACTAAAAAAATCGTAGCATTGCAAAAGATTGGATTTGTTCACACGTCGCTAACAAAAGATTTGAAGAATTGAAAAGAAGCGAAAAAGAATTTCAGCAATCGAATCTCTCACAGCTGGCTACTAGAAGAATAGACTAATTTTCAGCAATGAACAAAAGATCGTTTTTGTAGGTTACCTAACGAAATGTAGGCAAATTTATTACAGATTGACATGCCAAAAGATGTCAAGTAATCACATTGTATGTAAAGAAAGATTGCGTGTATAAAGTTGCCTAAGTTTTTTTTTTTCTAAAGTAAGACTGTAATATTATTTAAAGTTGAATTACCACATTTTTTTATTTAAATACAATTTAAGATTGCTGTCTAATACATACTATATTAGGGGATAAGAAATAAGTAAGTTGTGAACAATATTATAGGTATCTCTTGAATAATTAAAATGTGTTGACTTTTACATTCTCACTGACAAGTTATTCCTTCTATTTTTCGTCGGTTCTATTTAGTTGACTATCAAACCTACTTTATCAGCTCACGGAGCTTCGTTTATCTCAACATAGTATATAGAATATTTTATTTTTATTAAAATTAAGAAAATAAACTGTAATAAGTCTTAATAAAAAGTTCGGATCACGTTTACTTACATACGTGTAACAACCATCCCCGAAGCTTTAATGGTTTAAAGTCCTTAAATTTATTAATTTATGTCATTTCTAATAGTTTAAATTTACATCTTGCTCGATGAAAAACCCTATAACCTGGTGAAATCAAACAAACCAAAAATTTTGACACTTTATAAAAAAATGTCAAAATCAACCAACCACCAGCCAATAAAATATTACTAGAGACACAGATTTTTAACCGCAAAACTTTTTATTGTTATATCACTTAATTGCGTCAATTCACGGTTGACAATTAACATAATTAGTGTAGATAAGTTTTTGTGGTCTACACCGACAATTCTGCACACTTAAATAGGAGAAACAACTTCTTAGAATTATCGTCACGTGTAATATTGTAGGCACCAATGACGAAATATAATAATGATTATTAATACAAAAAAAAAGGCTGTGAAATATCTAGAAAATTGCCGTCCGTTCCTGTAAATAAATGTGAAGTAAGTACACTGATTGTCACGTTTGTACATAAATAAAATAAAGTGTTGACAAGCTTATTTCCTTTTATTCATTGCTTCGTAACGGGCGTCAGCTGTAAACGACTCTGGTCATTAGGCCAGTTGTGACCTTCCACTTACCGTATTGCTCAATTAACACAATTTCTCCAAAAAACACCAATGACATTGCACGATTTTTTTTATTTTGATACTTTGTGAATGCATGTTGAATAAAATAACAGGAAAATATTCTTTATTTAAAAGCTATAGTTAATTGTTACATAGTCGATAAACAATACATCTTCACCTAACATTTTAAAACTGTTTTCGTAAATATTTTTTTAAATTCCAGATATAATTATGCTATTCATCTATAATTATGGTTTGTGATATTGGGCATAAACTCGTAAATAATCAAATTGGTATGATTTTATCATCATCACTTTCTATTATTGACCCACTGATGAACTTATGAGTTAATTAATTTTCGGCGAGCTTTATTCTATAATAGTTTGTCTTCAGGTTGTCCAGTACATATTATTGCCAATACATATTCTTTAGTTTATATTTATAATAGTGGTTTATATTTATAACAGGTGAATATTATAAACTACTAAAGAGTTATTAGTATAGTATCACAACAAAAGTAGTCAAGGCACCAACAAATAATAATATACATAGGTCACAGCGTTAACAAAAGACGTCGGGACCAGGTATTACGGGTGGATATAAGAAAATTCGTTTGGAAATTCTCTTGGAATTTAAATAATTAAAAGTGGACTGATTTCGAAATAGCAATTCTACTGGAGATGTAGATGTTCTATACACTAGATTATTTTAGCATCAGCGAATATGAGTGTGAATGGGATGTGTAAATAGTGAGAGAGTGAGGTAGCGATCGATATCGCGCTAATGAGTGGTGCGTGACGTGCTGTTTCAACATGTGTGAACGTGCCGATGTGTGGACCACAACATACGTATTTGCAAATACAAACTGCGCAACTCATACGTTTACCAAAATAATATTGTTGTAGTCTACATTCACTATTACGATAGTTCCATCTATTTGTTTTTACAATTAGTTTTATAAAACTATAATTTTTTAAATTTCGCATATTCGTAATATCTATGTGTTGATTTTTTCTTATGCTCCATTTTATGACAAAAAGAAAATATGAGAGCAAAATTTTCTGGCAATTTTTTTTAATAAAAAAATATCGTAAATAATATAATTACGGTATTGAAGACTTGACTTGAATGAATCGCTTTTAATGTTTTTAATTCGTTTTTAATGTTTATTTGATCTTTGGGTTGTTTATGTTAATTAAAAACTGTTTAATTTTTATTTTGGTTTGCAAATCTTAACATATATTTTTATTGTTTAAAGACAAATAAAGAGACTACAAACTAAAACGCAAGTCAGGAAAATACCTAGCAAAATGGTATTATTATATTAAAAGTTAAAATGAAAAGAGACAATGAAAATTAAAGTGGATTCATATCGTTATCATTGCAAAAGTAATAAGTAAAGTCTGTGAATAAACGATATTTCCCAGTCTTACGCCTGACACAGTTCTTTCGGACGAAGCCGCATTTCTCAGCCCCTATCTGATGTCGTCTGCTAATTGACTAGAAATAAAGATAAAAGCTATTTTTACATCCCTATAAATTACTAAATACTCAGTATTTGTTACTAAATCTTACTGAGCAATATTTCTGAACATTAAAAATCTATTCCCATTTAAATCTATTTAGTCGATTTCTTCGAGACCTTTTATCTTACAAATATTTCATTATTAAATGAAACTATTGTAAAATTATTATTATTAAGTAATTATTGCCTGTCATAAATAAGGAATGGAACATAAATAAAAAAACATTTCCAAAGGCAATTTTTATATATGGTCCAACGTATACTGGATGACGGACCCATTCAATGTAAAATATCGCTTCTATGGTATTCATTTAGTTTACAATATTTACAGATACATACAAAGGAATTAACTGAACACCGAGGGTGGTTAGCTATTCGCGAGAAAAGCTACAGCAATGACTGTGAGTGCGACTCGCGGTGGCGCCAGCCGTCCCCAAGAGCGGCCTGCACCGGCCGAGGCGCGGGCGCGCGCATTCCCCCCGCCATCCCCGCGGCAGACAGCTCCCGCCGCGCTCGCTAAGCTGCGCCCACGCACTTTCAAAGGCGATATACACAAGTTACTCTCCGCGAAATCTACCGTCAAAGCCAAAGGATTTGCTAACGGATCGTGGCCACACTCACACGGCAGATGGTTGCTGTGTATCACGACGTGATCTACTTCCAGAATCACCGATAGTGGCGTCTCCAACATGTGATTGCCGGTGAGCTTGAAAGTATGTACACTATTATTCTGGACGAGAGCGAGCTCCTCAACGGCGTCTATCTTATTATTACACATTTCGAGAATATCCACCCGTCGAAGTCCTTCAAAAGCTCCAGCTCGTATTACACCTAAATCGGACTCCCGTAGAGCGAGACGCCCTACACGTGTCAAGCCGAAGAATGTGTCAGAGACGAGTGCAGGTAAATCCATGTATGCGAGCTCCAGCACTCCCACTCCTTCCAGTCCGGCGAATGCTTGCGGCTCGATGGTTTTGATTCCTGAAGGTAACTCAATTTGCGTAACATCATTCAATCCTGAAAATGCGTGTGCAAGTATTCGTTTTATTGGATTATTTCTAAGAGATATAAGTTTTATAAAATTTGTTCCGGCAAAGGCATATCCTTCGATCTGCGCAATCCTATTATGTGAAAGGACAATGGATGATATATTCTGTAGAGCGGCGAAAGCGAAGGCGTCCACAGTGGCAAGTGGAGTATGTTGGATGTATAATTCGTTTAGGCGCGGTAGGCCGCGGAAGGCAAAAGGGCGGATACGAGTCAGGTTGCAGGCATCGAGGGACAGTCGTCGCAGTTGTCGTAGGTGAGCGAAGGCATCGGAGCGGAGCACGCGTAGATCTGCACGGGAGAGTGACAACTGCATCACACTCGGACTGAGTGCTGTAGGTACCCCCCGTAGCGTTGCGCTGTTGCATACTACCTGTAATAATAGTATTTCTTTATTTTTTATGCCATGAACATCTGTAACATTAAAGGCCGAGGCATTGTCGACCAAGCAGAAAAAAGTAACCTGCTGTTACCTGACTCTCCAACACTGCAACCGAAACTCGCTAAAAACATTTCATGGTCGATTTTAAAAGCAGGGTGGTAACCGATCTTATGACACTGTCGCGTCTGTAGTTTTGCAAGATTCACCACGAGCAAAGCAGATTGGCTTGGACTCTAAAAAGCGTCCCTTGTACCACAAATAAGTAAGCCTAATTTTACTCGTAATGCGAAATAAATAATAAATTAAATTCATCTTTATTTGAAAGCTTTCCAGTCACTTACGCTCATAACCCTCTAGCCAGGTTCGCCATTGACGAATACGTCAAGAAAGACATCATAATTATATTTGAAAGTTACAATAATATTACTCGTATAAACTTTGATAATTAATGAACATTTAGTCCTTTCGTTAAAAAAAAAAGTTTTATACTCAAATTGACGGTTTACCTAATTCTACGTTGGTACGAGTACATAAAAGAAATACAACTATCCAAGAAAAGGTATACATATATAATACTTTAATTTCTAAACAATACATAATCAGATAAAGCTTCATTTTTCTTCAAGTTCATGTTCAATAGTTTTAATGAAAATATATATTTTTATGTATATCCACAGAGTGGCTCAAACATTTTTTATCAAAATTGGTATATAAAAATAATGTACAATAACACAAAGATCCTTTTATTGCACGACCAGTAACGCCGCGACACAATACCATCGCTGTTTGGTCTGTTTGTGTTGTCAATAAAATTAATCCGTCCCTGAATATCTCTGAATGCACACAGGCGCATCGCCATATTTTGATTGAATTGTTTCAAACTTAAGCTCCACAAATAACCAAAACAAATATCAATCAATTCTGTTCAGGTAATAAATAATGATGATTTCGTACAACATCTATACATAGAAATTGCTATTTTTGACATCCAATTTAATTTGTTCCGTATCTTATTGACATAACGGTTCTATTAAACTTATTAAAATATAGTTAAATTTTCCAATTTTTTGTGCTGCCTTGTAATACGGAGTGTGTTTTTTAATGTCTCTCAACAAATTTCGTGTTTCGTGGTTTTGATACATTAGTGAATACGAATATTATTTGGAGACTAGTAAAATACACGTACTATGTATTGTTATTAAATTTAACTTTGTTGTGTATAAAAACATACTGAGTGAAATAACTTCATTCAATTTGCATACTTAAATGCTACTCTTGCATTTATTTTAATTATCAAATTACAAGGCTTTATTCATCGATGCTGAAAAGCTCTCTACTTATATCTAGTTGCCTAGTACCATAATCGCTGGAAAATCATAACAATAAACTGTTTTCAAATAATTTGACAACTTCAAAACCGTCATTGTCTGCTTGTTTTAATGAAATGACATTTAATGACTATTTTTTCTCACACCAAAACCACATTTTATTGAAATCAATACTAATTATAAGTACAAATTTCTTAAAAATTCTTCTTAGACTTAAGTTACATTGAATAACATACTATAATTACAGGTTAATTATGCAGTAGCGGTACTATTTTAAACTTTATATCTTCATAAGAGTGTATTGTATAAAGCGAACTACGATTAGTATGAAACAATGAAGTTATGTTAAATAAAATTATAGTAACGCGCTTATGTTCGGGAAAATGGAACACGGACAGAAAATTAAAAGATAAAGAAAAAAGGAAAGGAAAATCTTAAAAAGAACATAGGGACAACTTACTGACAGATTTGACTTAGATTGTGAAGGAGTGCAGCCATCAAGGGTGACAAAAAGACAGTTTTGTAAATCCAGTGAATTTCAATGTATAAAGCAACATTATTTTGTTTTACGAGGTACGTCTGACATGGCTACATTGTTTGATGAAAATACAGTTTAACCTTGAAGCAAAAAACAATTGTGTATTTGTAAAGTATTTCAGTTGCAATTTTGAAGAAGAAGCAGTTAACAAGCGAGTTCCTTTGTTCCTTCTTGGTCGGCAACGTGAAGGTTTCTCCCCTATTACTGATGTACATATACCTACCTTGATCTATTTTATTAAAACTAAACATATAATTAAATAACACTAAGTCTTTATACATATAATCGTCCACCTAATCGTTTTGTTGTTAGATGGTGGTTCCCAGGTACGCTGAAATTCTATTGGTGGCGTTCTGGGCAAATTATTAGACATTTGAATATAATTATATGTATGATTTGAAAAATATTTAAAAACAATTTTTGCGACTCAACTAGAATATAATTATACATCATTAAGTTATACCTGAGACTGTGACAGGCATATGCAATGGGTGGGGCAGGAGGGCACAAGGGTTGGCTCGAGGAGTTGGCTGTGGACCGGAGTGCACACCACAAAGGAGGCCACGGCCGTCACCAACCAGCGCACCACCCACCTGGTAAATCAACACACGAATTAAGGAAATTCAAGAAAAATTTTAAGATTCCAATCTACAATTTTTCATACATCTAATATTAAAAATGTAACTTTACGTTTATTTCATTCATTCAGTCAAAAAACTCTTAAGGCACCCTAGATAAATTTTGAAAGAAATTCATGTAACAATGACAATAACTGCATGAAAACAAAGACAGTAATTTTATATTTATACTGTTTAATACATAATTACTCACTCGAGTAGGCAGGTTCATAACTTTAGTAACAGTAGAATATGACTACACAAGATAATTTGCTCTTATTTAAACAAATAACTATAACTGTATACAATGCTAAATAATATTTTACCACATAGCTCAGATATGTTTTCACAAAGAAAAACGTTAAATCAAACACATATAAATTGTAATAACATTTTTACTTGTTAACCCGTCGATAAAATGATTTTTGTTATTTGACAAATAAAATGCACATTCATCTATTTTCCCTCGACAACGACTGCAGGGAATCGCACACTGCATTAAGTTCATATACATCGTACGATATCGGGAAAACGGTATGTTTGATGCGCTCATTGCAACGACTGTAATATTTCAAACGGAAGCTCTTATAATTCAAACAGCGTGATGGGTGTTACTGCAGCATTGTGCGCTTTGAATTTTATTTTTATCCTTCGACAACCTTATTTCCTATTGGAATAATAAATTAAGCCCCCCACCTATCTGCAACGTTAGAAACTTCGATGTCTAAATATATAGAATGTATTGCGGTTGGCACATATATACGCAAATAAAACATCACAAACACCCATGACTTGAAAACAAACATTTACCTGTCACATAAATGCTTGCCCTGATCGCGAATTGAATCCAGGACCTGTCATTTAGTAGACGTGCAAAAACAATAATGTAGTTGTTTTCCCGTGAAGTAAAATGCTAATTATTTACAGGTGCTGAGCCCTGGATCTACTCTTTTCTCTTCATACTTTTAAGTCAAACTATCAATGTCGTCCAATCAAAATCTTAGTCACTCCTAACATTTATATAGAATATAATGATTATATACATAGAATATATATATAGAATATAATGATTTTCTATAATTTGACGACAAAATAAATTCAACAATTGGTTTTTTCCAAGGCGTACGAGTAGATATTCAGAGCAAATCAAACAAAACATAAAAGCCCTCTTAAAACATCATTGACTGAAATTGCAGTTGGAAATTACAATTTTCAATTCAGTCGTTGCAATGAATAATTTACCCCGATACAACATGGGAAACGGCGGAAATAGTAATAAATTAGCTTTTGAAATCGTTTGCTTGTTATCAATGTGAATTAAAACATCAAACATTAAAAGAAAAAAAAATGTCTCGATTTATTTATTAAATGTTTTACTTGTTATATTTTTGTATTTGTTAGTGACCGTGTAACTTTAAGTCTACTTGACTAACAAAGTTCATATTGACACAATATATTTATGCTCATACTAGGACGATCTAAAATTTCCCTCTTTTATTAAATAATTTAAATCTAAAATTAAATAATTAATAATAAAATAAAGTAAAAAATTAAATCTAAAATTCTCCTCTATCAAAAATTTGCGCCGCATACAACCGGGTATGTGTATCTGTTGACATTGAAATTTTTCATGACCCATGCTTAAGTTTGAGAAAAAAGGTATCTGTGTACCTGCTCTCTAAGCAGGTTCTTAAAATTTCTTAAAAAGTTGTCAAATTAGTTTATTATTATTATTAATCTGCTTATTATTTTTGTGTTTTTTTTTGTTTCTTAAATTCATATATACAATAACATGTCTTAGATTATAAGAGAATGTTGTACACGTCTTTAATTGGCGTACATACCAGGCCTTAGTTTTACGTTAGATTGTATGCAAATGTATTGTGTGTTATGCTGTTGATGTGCCATAATAAATAAATAAATCTAATAGATGTAATTTTATTGAAGCTACGTAGCACATTCATATTTATAAACTAAAATTATTTATGTTTATATATTCCCGTGTTTAACAAATTGGTGGAACAACGTCTACCGGATCACCTAGTTTAATAATAAAGCATAAAATTAAAGCCTTTACCTCCTTTCTTAGATATGTCAGCCCTTTTAGGATGCATTATCCCTAGCGCGTGTACTACTTAATTAACGGATGCGCTGAAAAACGAAATTTACTTCATCGCTCATGAGAAGGTACATTTAAAGTGTCTAATAACATCATCCAAAAACAATCAAATTACTTAATTTGATTAATTATGTACGATTATTGATTGATGATTATAATTAAAGGGAAAAATTAAGGCAAAAAAATATCCTATCTGTATCACCGTCACTACCAACTGACCTGACTGCGTTAGACACAAGTAAAGTCCAACCTGAAATACTGGCCAGATTCCTACAGCCAACCTGAGGTCCACACGTATAGGTTCGCTTTTCGTGTGCATTCAGCTAGTGAAGCCAAAAGTGCGCAAATCCTGGGCAACTCTGTACTTTTTATTTCTGTCTCAGGCAATGTCATGTCTTTGAAGAGGTCACTTCACCCACATTATCTATGTTATGTGCTAGCTATGTTATATGTATTATATGTCACGGGAAGTAGCTATTGCCGGTTTTATGTCAGGTTCTACGTTAAAACGGCCAACGTTTGTTAAAATTTTGATCTCAATTTCACTGAACTGCTGTGGGTAACTAATACATATTTCAAAGGAAAGAAGACAAACATTACTGGAAACATCCATGATCTGGTCACTGACATCAGCTGGATGTAATAAATACGACTCTTTCCAAACCGCGGGGTATAAGAAAGTCAAATCATTCCAATATCAGGGCAGACGACGTAAAAAACGTACCTACACGCAAGAACCGACGTAAAGTAATTTAATATCTCTGTACACAAAACTAATAGAAATCATGAGGATATTTTCGTTGATAGCCTTCTGTTTGCTGATGACGCAGCCTTTCTAGCTAACCCCCGCGCACGACCTTTAGTGTATAAAAATACTCAAAAACTTATAACATGTATTATAACATGTCGAGAATATTCTTTGTTTGGCATGTCTATCAATTCCAAAAAGACTGAGGTGTTGGATCAAAGTGCTGTTGCGTCTACTGCTATTTCACTTAACAGCGCGATGTTAAAAGTTATATACAAATTCTGTAAGCTCGCTTATTGCGAAGATCGTTACTTGTATGTGGAAAGCGGGATGTTTGATGTTGATGATCTGCCGGATGCAGGCAAAAATATTTGGGAAATTAGGTACAAGATTGTAGTACTATAAGTATTTAACAACAAAAACTACAATGATAATCTTCCAAGCTTCCATCTTAAGCATACTCTTGTATGGAGCTGAATCCTGGACATCCTGTGCATAACAAAAACGTTGACTGAATACTTATTACGTGCGTTGCCTACGTAAGATCTTGGCTCTTTTAGATCACGAACGAGAGAGCTCTAGAAATTGCATAGCTACCTAGATAAACTAAGGCACCTGCGTTGGCTTGGGCATGTGTACAAAATGGAATTCTCTCGATTACCACGACGTGTTCTCATTGGTGCAATAGCGAAAACAAAAAATTTTGTCAGAAGCCCACGCTTCAAAAATGCACCAAGCGGGATATGGCTCTCTTTAAAATAGACCATCATGATTGGGAAAAGCTGGCGGAAAAACGTTCCGAATGGCGAAACGTGTTGAGATGCAGAAAAGTTATTAAGATGGTTCGGCGGTTCGGCAGCGGTTTGTTCAGCCGCCAAAAACGCTGGCTCTCAGACACTAAGGCATGAACCGTCTGTAATAGAGGAAAAGGCCATATATATGAGCTAACACTGTGAATAATGATATTAAGTTAAGCAAATATAAGTGGAAATTTCACTCGTAGACTCTGTTTTTAGAATACATTTCTTATAATTAAACTTACAAATATTTTTAACGACAGTAAATACGTTTTAATCATAGCAGGTAAGCTCGCTAAAGTTGAAGTCTATTAACTTGCCTTAAAGACATCTACGTCAAAGCGGACGGGAATGCCAATATGGACAAGCTATTTTAGTTCTTCGTTCTCTGCATAACGAATGATGAGGCAAGGAGCGTTGTCCGCACCGGAACGGTTTCACAACGAAATTTTAGATAACCGACGTGCATGAGGTCGTTCGATGGTGAAAAGTCGATAAGAGAAACAGATTTCACAATTTACAGGAATTACACAATACAAACGCTCTAAAATTTAAGCTTTAGAAAGCAGAGAGGCTGGCTACTATACGCTTATTCTCTTAGCCTTTAAATATTAGTTTCGACCAAATGTTGATCAATGTTAATGGGTGTCATTTGGCAGCACTAATCTAAGTAGGTAGTCGAACCAATACCTTATTAGTACTTTACATTACTTGTTCAGTTTTGGGTCTACTAGAAGAAATTCCTGTAATTATATTATGTGTACAAAATAATTAAATAAATAAAATAAAATTGATTGTTATAACATAATAAACAAGTTAATGGTTGACAACAATCCCACCTGATGGTAAATGGTGATGATGTCAAAGATGTTAAGAAACTAACTTATATAAGCCTATTCACTCTCCTCTTGACGACTCCAATGTGAAGTACTGCCACACCGTTGAAAGAAAACCTAGGTTAACTTAGCATTGGATTCAATTTTTCTTTATTTATTTATTAATGTAAAAATAAAGAAAAAATAAATAAATTCAATGAACCTCCCTAAGTTGACTTTCAAGTAAAGCTCCAGCCCTAAAGGAAAGTAATAATAACAGTAATAATATTATTGACCTAATAATAATACTGATAATGTGATCCTTACGCGAAGCCCTACCATCAAGCAAGCTGGTGTCTGTCGCCTTATAACAACACCCTGTTCTGCCAGTGTGGAATTGTAGGGAGTATTCTAGGCCACCCCAATACGGTCAAAAATAAAAATGAATTGAAAGAATTAACTTCATCTTTTATGTAACGGTTTATGGAACACATTTCTTTTGTGTTTTGCCAATAATCTTAAAAAGGAACGGTAGGAATTCGCCTACCAGGTACAATACCCTCGTACAAGATAAAGTTTATTTTATAACTAGTTTTGTGTGTAGTGCAACTTAGTTTGCAAACCTGGAAAGAATATAGATTTTACCTGATGGAGAAGACGGGGGCCATGGGCGGGCGCGAGCACGGCGCGTCGCCCGCCGTACGCCCTCACCTACGCACCTCCATCGTGCGCTACGCCGCTCTGCGGAATAATCTATTATTAAACAACGAATTACACTTTCTGTAATACAATAAAATGTAATACGAGAAAAAAAAATTATAAAATATTTAAGACAACTTTTTGGCACAATACACATTGTGTGTAAGTCAACGCATAGTTACAGAAGATATAATAATCTTATTACTTTTGCTCATGAACAATAGTTATTACTCACTATTTGTGATATAAACGCTTTAGAACGTGTGATTTTTATCAAAAGATAATATGGATTTACGAGGAAGGTTTAAGTGTATAATCTATGAAGCTTTTGTGCTTGGCTATATCATCTTGACACTGAAACCACTCGCTTACCACAATTAGTGCGCAGTAGCCGAGGCGTTTACTAACATAATAATATCTAAAATTACAGAGACATATAAAGTAATATAAGTAAGTAAAATTAAATATAATGTATTTTATATAAGTAACATGTTATCTTTATTTCCTTCTAAATAACAAGAAATAGTGAACAATTATCTTCAAACTATTGTATGCTATTTTATGCTGCAGCTTTCCTTGCGCGTACCAATAGAGGATTATGTTTGCAGATTCAATAATACTAAAGATATTGAAAATGGTTACTTGATCGTGTTCCTTAGAAAACACACACATCCTAGTTACATGACTAAAATAGTTCTCGGGTTTGCATGTATGGGTTGTTAGATGACTTAACCCCACAAAATATTTAAATTGTACTATGATACGAATACTTACACTTTGTGTATGGATCATGGTCTAAACTTTAATAGTATTAGCTGAGTTAACTGGCTAGAAATATCGGCCTATAATATCCATATACATATATACAGTGTTCCATAATATGTATACAATTCACAATGAGTAAAGTTGGAAATAAAGTATTTATTAAAACTTTACATAAATGTCTGATGTTGTAACAATAATCATAAAAAATAAAAATAAACGTTTACACACTCACACCCCTGCACTAGGATTCCCTGTGTTGCGGGTGGCATGGACATACACAATTATCACATCACAAACACCCATGACCCGAGAACAAACATTTATCTGTCACATAAATATCTGCCCCGTCCGGGAATCGAACTCGGGACCCCACGCTCGGCAGGCAGGGTCACTACCAACTGGGCTACGGAGTCGTGCAATAATAGTAGGTATAAACAAGGGTATTTAGCTATCTGAATGTAATTTGTCACCAGCACCCATAGACTTACGAGTAAGTAACACCGTATCCCTCACGATGGGCGACACTTCTTAAATGTTAAAATGAAAGCAAAAAAAAAAATATTATAAATTTCGATTTTTAGTAGCATAGGTTAGCGTGCATCACTAGAGACAAATATAAAGAGTACGTATAATAATTTCAAGTATAATCTATACTTAATAGCGATTTTAATCAATTCTTTTTAAAATCACTCATATATATCGAACTTACATAGGTTAAACGACTAACATTTGAAAAATATTTTTAATACATTCCACCCTCATTTAACACTTAAAAACGTAAATATATGTATAGCTATAGCTTAAGCACATTCGAGCAAAAAGCATTAAAGCATTGCCGCACGGAACCATTGCGAAAGCGATGCGTTCATACGTGCTTGTACTTGTATAGCGACCGCGCTCATTAGTCGCACTCCCACAATCTGTCTACGATGAATGTTATGTTGGTGTGGTGGACATGCACAAGAACGATTCATATCCACTACGCGTCCTGTCATACTTTCATTTTTTTTTTGTGTAACGGAATTATTAAACAATATGCATATTAATATGCAGTTCACTCATCCAACTCATATTTCAACCTTAAATCTTAAATTTCTCTTATCTTGAACGACGAGGATGGTCAGCGATCGTATTACATAACTTACACCTGATCACTTAGATGAGACGCCTTTTTTTTAAGAATTATAACTGCATCACAAGTTAACTTGAAACAACATGCTCCACAACAAAATTAATATAAGTACCTAGGTATGATTATAGTAGGTATGATTACATTTTATTTGTTTTTTTTCTCTCAATAACCGATAAACAACGTACCATTTTCTATGAAATATACAGTTACTGTTGTCCGCGGACATTATAGGAAAATAACTAAGCGAAAACCCGCATTTTTACTATCTCCTCGAGACTGCAGCCGAAACATGCTAAAACAATTCACAGTTAATTCTAGTAAGAGTAAATTAGGCAGATAAAGATCCTTATCACAATACCTATTAATGTAGGTAGTTCTGACACGGACCAGCAAACTTCAACATTAAGGACCAGACTCTGTGGGTATCGTCTGCTGGCGTCATTTTAGATTAGATATAAATAGAATTTTAACCGGACCCGAGAAGATTCTACACTATAGCTATATATAACATGTAGAGGTCTATACGCAAATGGCAACATTGAAAAGACATAATAAAACTCACAAATAAGAGTGCGCATTCCTTGCGCTTCCTTGAACTACAAAAAAGCCGCTTTGAATAATGCCAGAGTCGGATGCCAAAAACTTAAAATTGCAAGAGAATATTTACGCTTAGCGTGTGGAGATTCCCCGCCTGTCCCCGAAGCGCCATTACGACGCCCGCCGGAGACACACGCTTTTAAAGTAAACTACGCCTAAATTATACTAGCAAAATATTCCTAGACAATGTCTTTTAAATATTATTACATTAAATTTGGGTGTGTGTACATATTACAGTATTATACTTTATATATTGTTATTTGTATTTCTTAACTTTCGAAGGACCAAGATGAAAGATGATGATACCGTAATTAGAAAGCTTGCGTGGGGACACAGATCCTACACGTAGAAACCCTTTTGAAACACTTTAATGGATTGTAATGTGGTAAACATGACAGATACCATCCTCGATTGCACAGTTGTACCTACGTACACGTAAGCACAGTGCACATGTGTACAGTGACAATTAATTCTTTAAAATTTTTATCCTTACTTATATTACTAATGCGGGAAATATAATTACTAATTTAATTTACTAATTAATTTGCTTACTAATTTAATTTGCATGAGTGTTTTTGATGGTTTGTCTTTTTCACAGCAAAAGATAACAATTTAAGTTGAAATTTTTTATTCCAGGAATTTGCAATTCTATAGTATAATTTTTTTCTTCGTGCAGTTTCGGTCATAATAGATAAGCCGGCTAGGGCGGTGAGCATGGTGCGCGGGCGTAACGCCATTAACGATAAAAACAGTTTATGAGTGTTTATGAGTTTGGTGATAGTAAACTCAAGTCTGAAGTATTACAAAAAGTATTTCAGATTTTATTATGTAAGATTTGCTGCATTTGTTATCTTTTAAGTATTTAGTTGAATATGTAAACAACATTATATTTACAGGTGCAACGGAACCGACCAGAAAAATATACAAATTGGATCAGTTAGGTTTGGAGTCAGGCACGATGTGATTCGCTTACCACCTTACCATTGCCAATATAACCCAATTGATTTGGTATGGGCTCAAGCAAATAATGAAGTTACCACTAAAAACACCACTTTTAAATTTTCAGACGTTCAAGTGTTACTGCATGAAGCAATTTCGAACGTTTCGCAAAAGAACTGGGAAGATTGTGTGAAGCATGCAGAAAAACTCCAAGATGAAGACTTGAAGAAATCTCATCTGGCAGAAGAATTCGTAATTCATGTGGATGACGATGACTCTGATGACACTCATGTAGAATTTTAATGTAAATATTTTTAGATTTAATTTTAGATATAAGTTACTTTAGTTATATTAGATATAAGATATTTTAGATATTATCATTATTATCTTTTTTGCTGTTCAATTTAAACTTAGATGTAAGTAATTATATTTATTTTTAATATCATTTATTTTAAATCATTATTATTCTTATTTTAATAAATACGTAGTTTTTTCTATTTTTCTTTCTTTCATTTTTATCACAATCCCATATAATAACAAAACTAAATACACTATCGATAACGCTTATCGACAACAATAATGCGCATCACTATGCCCACTCATAAGGCCCCTGAGTGGGAGAGAGAGCAAAATACTCGCTTCACCGCTCCGACGTTTTATGACGCAAGCTGCACGGAGAAAAAAATTATACTATAGCAGCATGGCTCATTATCACAACTCTGTAATTACCACACTTATCCCATATTACAAATCAACCCATAAAGTTCCGTAATGCTTATCAGAAGCACAAATTAGAAATATTTAATTTAATAAAACATTTTGTCCCACAAACATGTATTCTCATAGAATAGCTAAATATCAAAACTGTATAATTTTCACAATTTTAACAATAAGATCCGTAATGATTATCTATTATTTACACATACACTATGAATAGGATACTTTTAATACTAAACAAACAAACTAAACTGACAATCTGATTTTGATTTATTTTGGTGTAAAGTTATCAAAGTTCCCAAAGTTGCATAGGATTATATATATATAGGACATATTATACTTCAAAATGTGCAATTAGTAATATATCGTTTATCTGTATTGTATTCTGCGTGTACGGCCGTTTTTATTTATATATGTTATTAAGTTTTAAGTGATTTAATTTTTCAACATAACCATTTCAGTTATTAACAACAAACATAGCCAATAATTTTTTACACTTATTTCATTATTACCAATCTGGGGGCCTAAAGAAATAATAAGTCCAATAACTTTCTTCATATTATGGTGCACGACCTTAAGACGGCTTACGAATAAGGTAGCCCCTATGAAAAACATATTAGACACTTCATGCGTTTATATAGAAAGCTACATGATAATAAAAGATAGTTATAATAATGAACTTAAAAAAAAATTGAAAACAAAGTTAATTAGCTTAATAACAGTAACTGAAGTAATATCATCACACCAGCTAGTGTCCCCAAAGCACTATTATAAACTAAAATTTATTACGTTTATAATGTCATCTCATAATATAAACTAAACTAATTTTTTATATAATTTAAAGTTTATATAGCAACAAAAGCGTATGTATTAATTATTTTTTAGCGATATTTATTTGACGCCGCAATTATCGTCCCAATTCGAGCAGACACATATGCGTTTGACTACGTGTTATGTCTATGTTTAATAAAATTATCATTAATAATACATCTACTTTAGTTACATTATTTAAATTGCACTACATATTTAACCACGAAAGACAAATTTCAGTTTGAAACTATTCCTAGCAATAAAATACCCATTACGAGTACATTTCAAACCTAATCAAAGGTGGGTAGGTACATATTTGTCCAATAAAATAGAAATCTATGTAGAAGTGTTTACACTGAACGGTAAGAAATTGTTCTAATTACCTGCCTACGTATTAGTTTTTCACCTTTTTCACTGAATATATAAAAGTAAATTAAACGAGAATGAATACGATGTACTTACATATTACAGTATAAATGTATCGCCTACAATAGTGATGGGGGCAGTGCTCCCACTTCTAACTTCAATCTTAAACTCGCGACTTTTGAGCAATATTGAATTGTCTTTCAGAGAATATTTTGGTTGTAAGGGACACCATCCACCCTTGAGCCCAAGCCACCTCCTCTGCTCGTGATACACGCATCTCAACAATGGACTCGGATATGACCAACGGCCCCTGTTGGTAATCGCTGGATTCTATAGGATACTTGCGTGTTAGTAGGGTATTTTTCCCGCCTAGCTAGGCTGCCACCCTCCGTCCCTTCTCAAACTGTCCGTAAAATGTTTCATACGTGTTTCACTCACAATGTCGGAGAGCTAGTAATAGTGCAGGACCACGTTCCGTTCGGTCGTTGATGCCATTAGTTACTGATGTCAATCACTTATAATTAGGTAGCTCGACTCTTTTCTCAGCTATTTATATTAAAAAAAAAATATCATTGAAAAACGTTCATAATTTCCAAAAATAGTAATTAATAGCTATTCATCGTTACACAGGTCAAAACAGTAAAAGCAACGTTAAAGTCAACGTGGGAAATTAATGGATTGAGGTTGCTCTTTAGGTACTCCAGTTACAGTATATGGGTTGTATTCATAAACTAAAGGATTATGTTTCCCAAAGCGAAACAAAACTGGCGTAAAACAATTACGTAATATAATGGCACTTTAGTTGTTGCTAATTAAATGAAATTTTACATTCATAACAAAAAAAATTATTCAGTCGACTCTAGACCACTGAAATATTTCGGAGTATTATGATAAATTGATTCAAGCTTGTATTATTTACTTTACTTTAATTTTAATGATATGGCTCAGAAAATTTTAAGATCTACATTAAAACCGATTGCACGTGTCAAATATTGACGTATAGATAACATTTCTATGTCACTACTTATCTATATCTGTTTAATTGTACAAAATATCAATTTTAAAAACAAACGGATCAACGATAAAATTGATGATTGATTAATCGCAAAAATTTGCATGATTTAAATTAGTTTTAGTGGAATATTAGCATCTTTTTAAAAACTTGAATACTTAGTGCTTTTTACGTTTTGTTTCAATTTCAAAAGCTTCATTTCACAAAGAAATTATTTTCTATTATATTGTAAGAAATGAAAATCAACATTTCTGTTTACCGAGCGGCTGTACAAAACCTACCTACTAATAAGTTGAACAAAAAAACCTAAGTATTTACTTTCGTCTCCCGGTATTCATAAGACTTCGCTTAAACATTTTTTTACTTATTTCTATATTAATTCGAAATTAAAATTTAAAATAAAATATTTCTTTTACATCGAAAGGTCACTCTCAAGATTCAATACTTAGAGTCGATTTATATGTTTTAGATAATTCGATTTAACCTAACATCACACTTTTAGGCTAGTAGACTTTTAATCATTGAAATAAAATTTTAGTACTAAAAGATTCCAGTAGACAATTCTTTACAATTTTACCATACAAAATTAAATAAAAATACATATTATGAGCTCATTTTACTATAAGGATTCTCAAAGAGTCCATTACTAGTTAATATGCACTTAGATATTAGTAATGTTACATACACTACAAATATGTAATAGTATATGTGTGTGATAAAATAATTCATTTTAATTTATTATTATGTATTATTAAATAATCTACCTAAGTGACTGTGTATATATTATATGCAAATATTTTATTCAGGGTAGGTCTTGAAATAGCTGAATTTTAAATTTTATTTATGTTTGACTGAAATATGTGAGGTTTCAAACTACATATGTATGACAATGATTTTGAATAAGCCTATAACCAATAAATTCGGGCAATGCATTTTTACTGCACCGAATCCATAGAACCTAAGAATACAAACTTTAAATTAGTATTTTATATAATACATTTTCTTTATGTAAATAGCCGACAAACGAGCAGTTGTGCCACCTGATGGTAAGTGGTCACCGTCGCCCATAGACATCAGCAAAACCAAAGGTATCACTGATGCGTTGTTGGTTGAGAAAGAAGAAGAAAGAAAAAAATTACTGCCTCTCAAAATCAAAATATCAAAATCATTTATTCAAATTTTTTTTTCTTTTAGTCTTAAATATGAGAAATGTGTCAACAGCAAAGTGTATAATCTCACTTGGTAGGAATGGAGATATAACCTAAAATGGTAAAACACATTAACATAGAAAAAGGCTTTCCATTCTTCCTTGGAGTAATTCCCATTGTAATGGGATATAAACACCGATGCGGAGAGACCACTGATTCCCGTGGCGGAGCGATCTCGGGTTGCTACTCTTAGCAATAAATTAAACAGCTCAAAATGCTAAATTATGTAATGTTGATAGTTACCAACGCCTTTTGAATATTTAATGCTCTTATTTGACTTTATTAATGATAATTTCCGATGTCAATAATGTGGTAACGTATATATCAAAAACAACACAATTCATACCCGTCCCACTGCTGGGTTCGGGTCTGACAATAAGAGGGATAAAAGTCAGAATATCTCACTGTCCAAATGCAGATTCGCAGACAAAGGAAAAGGAAAATATGGAAATAACTCAGGTATACAGGTTTTCTCACGGCGATTGTTCCGTCACCGAAACGTATGATAAATTATTTCTAATACATGTAGAATTTGAACAGTTAGAGTATATACAGAGTTCGGATACCGATGTTCAAATTTCTCTAGTGCAGTTGATGAATCGATGCAACAAGATTTGATGAATCAATGTATGAAAACACTCGAAATCATTATGTTAGTACTGACGGAACATGTAAATATATTAATATCTTACCTATAACCATTTATTACCATTTCAAAAATGCTGTCTTTGAAAAACAAATCAGTAAAATTGAAAGAAAGAAAGAAAGAAAAACATATTTATTCTGTCTTGAAAAACATACAGCATCGACTATAATATACATATATCAAGCTACTAATAAACAGAAAAGGTTCACATTGGCGTAAGGAAGCCTGATATTTCAGTGCGACCCAAGCGTCCGAGTACAAGCGGAATTTATTAATATATTTATTACTACAGTTATTTATACATAAGTGCTAACATGATAAACATTTGGATAATTCATAGTTTAGCAAACAACAACAAGCATAACAAGCAATAAACATCACTACTTCATAGTTTAGACTAGTCGGATAAATGACATTACATATACTCTGAATGTATTAAAGTTGCCAGCGGTGTGAGAATAAACAGTATCCACTACCAGTAGGAATACGGGCTGAGGGTCAAAAACTTGTCACCTCATAAGACGAAAAGAACAATAAGGTAAGTTATATTGTTACCAGGTTATCTAACATGAGTGTAAGTATGAGTATATCGGAGTGTATATGCGTGTGCGTGTGCAAGAGGGAGAGAGAGGGAACTCGTTTGCGTGGTAAAACATAACATACAAAATAAAAATTGTAAATATTAACGTAATTTCTGTAAATTTAACAGATATTGATTGAGATGGAGTTTAAATCCTTTTTTTGTTTTTAGGTTTCGAATTGGAAGTGGCAGACTGTTACAGCATTTAGTAGCGTTGTATTTAAAACTACCACGGAACGCTGCGGTGCTATGCCGAGGGCATGATAATCTATAACTGGAAGCCCTAGTAATATGTGTAGTATATATATATTTTGTCCATTGCAGTTTATGATTTAAATACGGTGAACATTTTTCTATAACAATAGCAAATAAGATTGAAGCAAAGTGAAGTTGCTAGCGGTATTTCATATTGAAAACATTTGCATCATTTAAGTAGAGACTGACATGGGCGGGTGGCGGTATGTTGAAACAAAATCTTGCACATGCATTCTGTACACGTTGTATCAGATTCTGAGAGCGCGCTTAGCGTCTAGGCCCAATTACTGCATCAGCATAATTGAGCTTGGACAAAACTACAGTTTCGCATAACCTTATACGTAATTCAGAGCTGAAGTTATCTCTAATCCTATATAAAACTTTCAGACGATAAAAGCAATTTCTGACAATACCAAGAACATGATTTTTAAAATGCAGCGTGTCATCCATTAATATACCTAAGTTTCGAGCCCCCGAAACTCTCTCAATTGATTCACCACTCATAAGTATGAGTACAGAAGGTTTTAAAACTTCAATTCTTTTTATTTGTTTTCTTTTTATTTGGTCCTATTATGGATTCCTGTGCTGTACATCTTTTTATGGGCTTAGAGTTAGATGATTGCTTAAGACCTTGATCGTAATCCTGCTCCATAACAACACTTTGTGAGCTCTGGAAGTAACTGTCAAACCATTTCACCGCATCAATTCTTAAGCCATAATAGGACAATTTAGACAGAAGCATAGGAATATTGAGACAATCGAATGCACCTGAGAAGTCAATCAGTACTCAAATGGTTCCCTCCCCGATATAGTATTGTAGTACTTCTACTTTGCCTAAGGTTTGACTGAGTGCTGGGTAGGATGTTATTATTGTCCAAAAATTTCTTCAGCCGATTACTGGCAATCTTATCTAATATTTTGGAAGCACAAGGCAAAATACTGATCGGCCTGAGATCCTTAAACTCTGTTGGGGTGGGTATTTTTGGTATAGGTTTAACTAAAGCGTGTTGCCAGATCACAGGAAAAGTACTGGTTTTTTAAAAAATGTTAACTATTGCTGTCAGGAGGCCGAGCGTATCAGGTATTGTAAGAAGCAGCATGTCAGGGGACACGCCAATTGCTCCAGTTGCGTTCGAATGTAGTGAGTTTAGTACCTTACCCACTCCACCTTAATTTATTTCATTAACAGAAAATGACTCCGAGCAAAATCTGTTAAATTCGAAGAAGGTAATTTGTGACAATGATACATCGCATCTTCCAGGTATATTTAAAAAATTATCATATATTACATACGAGTCGCACAGACCAGGGGGAAGAGTCATGTTGTCTTTTTTTTTATTTAAGTGTGATATGCTGTTTTAGATGTTTCTACATGATAATGGGCTTAGATATATTGGAGTTAACGTAAATGACACGAATGCCACTGCGCACTAAGAAACCTACTCCACCCCCCCTAGCCCTGATAGAAGCATTACGAGATTTATGCAATAATTTGTATCCAAGTACGGTGGGGGCACGCCCCTCTTCCCCCTCTCTCAACCAGGTTTCGTTTAAGGCAACGATGTCAGCTACATGGTGTAGCATGGCGGAGACAAATTCATCATGTCTCGTCCCTATGGAGCCTGGATTTAGTACACCTATTTTTATATTTTTATTTCTATTCGTTTAAATGATGTATGGATGTATATAGTAGTGTTAAGCAAATTGTCATCAAAATGTGCGTACAAGTAGTATCAATAGTAGAATTAACTAATTTAAATGATATAATAATATTTTTAGCTACCGACAAATCGCGGATACATTTGCAATATTTTTAAAATTACTTGCAATACATCAGACTATTATATCGTGGTAGCGTTGATATGCCATAATTTTGAAAAAAAAATCTTTACATTTTATATACAAATGCAGCTTTGCAGCATAGTAAGCATCATAATATTTCTAAGCTTCTCTAAGGTCGGCTTTGCGGTAGAGATAAACTAGCGCAGGAAATTCCGTAACATAACAGTTTAACTGTAAATCATTTTTTTTTATTGTTTCATTGCTCAATAAATATAAAAAATATTTATTTTTAACATATATTATAAAATATGTTATTTTAATTTATTCAATGCAACAAACAAATTTTGCATTACTTATTTTTTTTTAAGATAAAGAGATAGATAAATAAATAAATAGACACTCTAGTTAACGAAAAATTATATTTCGAAAACTTGCTTTTCCTGAAAGTTGTATAATCGGGTTCAATATCGGCATTATAATTCACAAATTTTGCTTTTGCAAAGTGAAAGTACTAACATTGACAAAGTCTTCTCGGCATATAATTCGAGATAATAAAAGAGGGCAGATTAAAAGCTAACTAAAAGCTTTTATCGACCTCTAATGACTATTATATAATATACTTACTGATATTTAAAGATGATTATGATGATTATTATGATTTACATGTATTCAAACAGAGATTTATTTACTTAATGTGATTTTAACAATTTAAAGCTAAGATATTCATAATAATATTAGTTTTTCATAAATCTTTATTCATGACATGTTTCATCTTTTACTTTCACAATCTACGTATAAATATTTTCCATAGAAACGTCTTTCGTTCGTGATCTTATAACCAACCTCTGAACCCTCATTCAGTTTTTTCCGTGATGGGTGGCACATAAATAAGCCAAATTACTTTTATGTACGATGAACAAAAAACATGGGTCATGGTTATAAATTATTATCTAGTGAACTAGTTACGAGAATACAATATAAAAAGAAAACAAAATTAGAATTCACTTATATTGTAATTGTTATTATGCCCCCATATATTTATTGACGGAGACGAAACTGTACACCAATTATTTATTTTTGGAATTTTTAACTGTCTGTTTGTATGTCTAAACACATAAAACACCTAAATCACTGAACATATTTAGATTTTTCGTGGCATATTTGGCACTTATATAGTGGGTCAAAATCGTTTCATCCCGGGACATAGCAATATATAAATATGTTTCGGCAATATTTTCAAACACTAAATAAAGGCATGTTACTAATTCTTCTATAAAATTGATAGCCATTACTAATCCTAAAATAAGCGACACGATATTCGTTAATTTAGACTGAGAAAAACCATTAACTCAAAAATCATATAAATATATATATATATATATATATATATATATCTTCATATTATTGTTCAACAGGGTGGTGTTGACCACCGCTACTATTTGCTAACGAATAACAACAACTCCGATTCCTACAACGTGAAGGCGTTCAAATTATCGTGTGGGGTTACTCCTATGCTTCACTCCAGTCCCCTTCTGTAACATATGTATGACGTTAACCAAATAATCACGCACGTCTATATAAAATTACAAATATTTACCATATCGACACATACCAACACGTATTCTTGAATAAAAGAAAACGATCTAGTTGGAGTCAAAGGCTAGAGCCAATCATTTTTTTCATAATCTCCTTTTACAAATAAAAAATTAAGTAAAAACAAGAAACTTTTACTAAGTTATTAATTCCAGTTCGTGATTTGCCCTTTATATTCACATTATAAAATGAAGAATTTATGTCAACCGATATGTTAAAATACATTGTACAACAGAACTGGATCATTATGATTACAGGACACATAATTTCTATATTTAATTATTATTCTATATTCATAATTATTTCATTTAAAATGAAAAGTAATATTAAACTATATTACTATAACTTTTCTAAATTACTCGCAGTTCCACATAGATATTTGTTTACTGTAAAAGCCTGTCTAAATGTATATCTACTGTAGGTATATAGACATGGTTATACTTGTATTTACCAGTAGGTACTGGTTGTATGAATACTAAAATTCCAAGCAAAGTACATATATCCGGCACTACCTTACATGACATCCCTCTTTCTATTGTTATTCGCTCACGAAAAGCTTTTAAAAGATGTTTTAATTTTATTACGTCCTCCAACGCGTCCTGTATATTTTTTTGCTTTAAATCTTTCTGCTAAAGTTCCTTAGGAGGCAAAAAATACATAGAATGTGCTTTTTAATATTTGCAATAACTACAATACTATACATATTCTTTATAACATACACGAAAAAATAATAAAAAAAATTCTTAAGTTTTAAAAGCAAGGCGTTGTTATCCTTGGATTCCTTTGCCTTCATGTGTTCCTAATAGTGCGATGGTAATGTTACGGCGTTGGAAATGGCGTGGCTGTATAATAATAAGTTTAAATTGCGATCAATTATGTAAAAAATCAAACTCAATTTCGTTATTTCATTTGTTTTTCGACCACACCATTAATTTTAATCAATGTTCTGATTAGTTTAAATTCAAATTCAAAATCTTTTAATCATATAGGTATTCTGTAAATACACTTATGAACGTCATTTTTTGCTTCTACCACCGTTTCGAAAAGATGCTTTAACAGTGAGGAGAAGAAACGGCGAAAGAAAATCCTTAGCACATCTTTTAAACAACACACGGTAATTACAAAAGTTTAAATATGCGCGGAACTGGTTTCGACACTAATATTACCAGGCGTCCTTGTCATTAATGTATTCATCTATACTATAATATTATAGTATTATAGTAAATGATATCCTTTGCCTATAAGTTGTATTTTAATGCGTCACCTAAAAGTTCCAATGGGCAACTCGCGTATCGTATAATCTGTATATAGCTCTGATTGCTCTTTTCTGTAATATAAATATTGAATCAATGTCCGCTGATTTACCCCACATTAGGATACCGTAAGACCTGACACTATGAAAATAGGCAAAATAAACAAGTCTAGCTGTCTCTACATCAGTAATCAGTATTATCTTCCTAATAGCGTAAACAGACCTACTAAGTTTACTTGCGAGAACCGATATATGGATGCCCCACTATAACTTACTATCTAAGGTGACACCTAAAAAAACTGTGGATTGTTCCATAGTCAATGTTTCATTATTTAATTTAAGGATTTTGCCTACTTTCTGCACATTTGTAGTGCAAACTCTATACATTTGGTTTTTTGGAATTTAAAAACAAAATTGTTTATGGTAAACCAATGCGATACATGGAACAAAGCACTGTTTACATAGTCAAAATTTAATTTATTTCTTACAATCTTAAATATTAGAGATGTGTCATTAGCAAAGAGTACAATGTCCGCATGTTTGCTAATAAAATAATTTTTTATTTATTTATTATGAAATATAATAATAATTTATTATTTAAATGGTACACATTATTATTTAAGTATGAAAGCAGGGTACAATTATGTCAATGTTCTTAAATAATAAAGTGGTTTCTACATTAATTATTTAGTCGCTCAAGGATCAGTAAGCGGTAAAGTTTATTTATAGTATCACAATGAGCTGTACCCCATAAACAGTAATCTTGTAAATACCCGGAATATAGAAAACATATTGCAACACATCAGTATCTTTAGTATTTAACTTAAAATTAATTTTTCGATAGACGATAAATTTAGATACAGCTCTAAATTTGACAATACAGAAACATAACATACAAAAAAGTTATATCAAATTGAAAATACATTTTTATACGGGAAAGTGCTGACAGTTTCCGAACAAAACCCATCGCGCGTGATGTCACTATGTTTATGTTATTTCTACTCATCGTTACGGGCAGTTAACATGATATTTTAGCTTTTTACAGATTGATTTTTGTTTTAACTGTCAAGGTCACAAATTAAACGAATAAGTTATAGTACCTGCTTTGTGCCATTAGTATAAAAATAACAGCTCAAAAATGTTTTCACATGTGCAATAAAATGTTAAACGTTTAAATCAATACGCAGTGCGCCGAATTATTCTAAAACAACGTCAATTTTTTGACATTGTGAGAATCATTTCGATTTAATTATTTCACTGTTATACTGTAATTTATAAGCATTATTATCTACATATTAATTATATAGAAAGATTAATTAAATTTTTAGAGAGTTTTACTCCAAACCATAAGCAATTAATATAAACACACCAGATTTTTTTTCACGTCATGAAATGAGATTGTTTGTCAACTATAATTTTTTTGCATTAAATTTCAATCATATTCACAGTTAAGATACAGTTACTGACATCACATACGAGACAAACAATCATGGCGCGTTCACAGTCACAGGATTTTATTAAATCACCTTGAAGACCCCATATTTTCTACTCTTTGCGTTTTGGTGGACACGGGGATTGACAAAATTATGTATTCTTGTATCTACCGTTCGCACAGCCACGGCCACGAGACAACTCGGTTATTTGAACAACTTAGTGTGGCAGCTGATGAGGCCCTTCATCGACATCCTACGGCTTAACTGGTCGTTCTGGGGGACTTTAATGCGTGTCATCAGGACTGGCTATTCCCATACCAGAGGACCGACCATGCTGGGAGAAAACGTGGAATTTTGCCATGTCGCTTGGTCTCTCCCAACTTGTAAAGCAAGCGAGTAGAGTACCTAATGTCGACGGTCACACAGCCAACTGCCTGGAACTTTTGCTGACGACCGATCCAGACAGATATAACGTGCAGGTCTCGTCCCCATTTGGTATCTCTAATCACTATCTGGTGAAATCTGTATCGTCAT
>PDGT01000010.1:5986649-6027970 GCA_003671415.1 Megathymus violae
ACGACCCTCATGGAGTCCGGCTGGTATGGCACTACAGGTCAGCAGATTGGGATGAGTTGCAGTACAGAAATGCGAAGAATCGCATCTTATCCTTGGCGAGGGGTTTGCTTTTCTTCTGAAAATCCGTCGAGCTGCGAGGATGCAATAACCGACGTGGTACGTCAAGCGATGGATTACTTCATCCCTTTTTCTGACGTCCTCGTCGATGGCAGAGCTCGCCCTTGGTTTAACGCCGGATGCGCTCAGGCTGAGAAGCGCAAACATTCGGCGTATTTATCTTGGATTGATGCTCGAGACCACAAAGCTCCGGATATCAGTTTGAAAAAGAAAGCTTTTAACCTCGCTTCCAAGTCCTACAAAAAGGCTTTACAAAAGGTGAATTTCAATCGCATCCAACATAGCGGCTCTCTTACCAACCATCTGGCAGTAGAGCTTCTTGGTTTCTTGCCAAAGCGGTTAAAACTAACTTCTATCGGCCCACACTGCCTCCACTGGTAAAACCGGATGACTCCCTGGCTCATACGGCCAAATAGAAGGCGGACTTGTTCGCGTCTCTTTTTGCCGATAATTCGCGTCTAGAAGCTAGCAACAACATACCACCACAATTACCTCACTGCGGCATATCCATGCCCGAGATCTGCATAACGAACAAGGAGGTTCTCAAAACCTTGCGGTGTCTAGACGTGAAAAAGGCCAGTGGTCCTGATGGAATTCTAGCGCTTGTACTAAAGGCTTGTGCACCCGAGTTGTCTCCTGTACTGACACGTATGTTCCGCCTCCCTCTCAAGACTAAGATAATACCCAAATCCTGGAAGCTTGCCAACCTGCAACCCGTGCCCAAAAAAGGTAGCTGTGCCAATCTTAGTAATTATCGACCGATTTCAATTACCTCCAAATTTATTCATTATGGAATGTATATTGAATTCGCGTCTCATGGCATACCTAGAACTGAACGATCTTCTCAGCGACCGACAGTACGGTTTTTGCCGAAACCAGTCGACCGGAGACCTTGTAGCGTATGCCACTCACTTATGGAGCGAGGCCCTCGAGAAAAACGGGGAGGCGCTGGCCGTCTGCCTCCATATTTCAAAGGCCTTTGACAGGGTCTGGCATGCTAGCCTGTTGAGCAAGCTTTCAGCGTATGGAATTTTCTCTGGCGTTATCGGTCGGGTAAAGGACTTTCTAAGTGAACTATCTCTCCGAGTTGTCGTCGACGAGTGTTTATCACAATCGATGGCTACCTACGCTAGAGTACCTCAGGGGTCTGTTCTGTCCACTACTCTATTCCTGCTGCATATTAATGATCTGCTCAAGCCTGGTATCTATGGGTATGCAGATGACAGGACAGTAGTGAAGAGCTCCCGAATGCTCCGGCCACTAGGGACGAAATACAGTCCGAAAGAGAGGCCATAGTGGAACGCATGAATCTCTCACTTCGGGCAGTGTCTGAATGGGGCGATGCCAATCTTCTGAGATTCAACGCCGCAAAAACACAGGCGTGTCTGCTCAGCGTCAAGAGGAGCCCGTTGATCTTGGCTCCTAGTTTTCAGAGTGTATCCTTAGAATCCTTAGAATGCACCGTCTTCAATTGTTGGGAGTCGAAGTTTCTTCGAACCTCAACTTTGGCCGGTTCATCGAGTCCAGGGCTAAGGCTGCAAGGAAACTTGGTGATCTTGCGAAGGTGCGGCGGTGAATCAGCTTTTAACCCTGTTTAAAGCTCAAGTGCGACCGTGTGTGAAGTACTGTTGTCACATTTGGGCTGATGCTGCCAAATGTCACCTATCAGCGTTGAACTCGATAGAGAGGTGTACAAAGAGGGTCATTGGTGACTCAAATCTAGTCGGAACCCATCTGCGAAGCCTTAAGCACGGGGCGCAGGGTTGCCAGTCTCTCGGTCTTCTATAGGACATATTTTGGAGAGAGTACGCAGGAATTGTTCGAAGTAATTCATTCCCCCATCGCCGTTTCTCCATCGAACAACTCGACGTACGGCGGGTATCCATCCTTACGTAGTGAACGTACCACCTATACGGACAGCACGGATTGCAATCGTCATTCATTGTGCGCACTGCAAAGGACTGAAATAACTTGCCCACGTCGGTGTTCCCGCCTTCTTACAATGTGGGAATCTTCAAGAGAAGAGTGAATAGGCTCTTATAAGTTAGTGCGTTCAACATATTAGACTTCATCACCACTTTTGGGATTGTTGTCAAGCATTAACTTATGCTATGTAAAAAAATATCTTTGTCAATTTTATATTGCTTATAATGATTAAAAACAGATGTCAAATTTTTCGCATGATATTAAAATGATTTACAATAAATATTTAAGATATAATGAAACATTGATATTGTTCTTTTCAAAAGTACAGTTTTGAGCTATATTTTATTTGATTTTTACTAATGTGAAAGTAGTAAAGGGTCGTTCAATGCATTTCGAACTAAGCAGCTACCTTATAAAATAGATAACTTTAACCAACCTCAAATAAAAACTCCAATATTGCCGAAACTGATCACAGATACACTTCCGTAAACAAAAATGGAGCGTCTCATTTGCGTTACTGGCCCCAATTCCCTAGAACTAAAATTAAACAATGCTTTTGCGCTACTAGTTCCAACGCAAAACAAAAAATCACATTGTACAACCGCTGGACACAGCCCTTTGTTCCCACCTAAATTCTCGCCCGATTAAAATTCAGTGCTAGCAGTGACTCCACCCTCAATTTTCTTACAACAATATTAGTGTAGAAAATAAAAACACCGCACGTACCTACATTGCTTGAAAAACAGACATCCGGAACTTGGAAATAGTAATAACTCCATGTTCCAGCAGATAATAATAAGAAGCCCGATTGGAAAGGCATGTTCAATATTTCGGTTAAGAATTTTCTCTCATAATGAGCTAATTCGGAGAAAAAGAGCGGAGAAAATTTCGATGGAGAATAATATTTGCAGTACAATAAACACTTGCTTAGTCGATCTGTCATAAAACATTAATGTTAAGTAACTTCGTAGGTATTATGGCTAGACTATTGGGGCGAACGACAATTACAAATGAGACGTCAAATCTTAATCTTAACTTATAATATACTTATTTGGTACCGACATCGGCTAAAGCTGATTATATTGTAATTAAAGATGGTCTCTTAATAAAAGATGGATTACTGGCCTATTTGTTATTTGCAAAGCAATGAAAAACATACTTGTATCTAATTGTATCCAACGGTCCTATAGAATTTTCCAGCGACTACTTCTGTAAGAATTTCGACATTCCACCAAGGAATTTCTTATTGTGTGATACTATGTAGTGAGATTCAGAGATAAAGTTGTTACCCAATTCTTACTCAACTAATTTAGAGATAATTAAGGTATTTATCGAATTTATTTATAGGTTTCTAAACAGTGAAAATAAGTCAAGTAGTTAACAAAGGCACAAAATAGCGAAAGGATGCGCTAGTAATTATATGTCTACATAAAGATCTATAATTGAATTATTATTAGTATCTGCCCCATCTGGAAATCTGTCAAATCATCCACCCTCTACTCTACAGATCAGACTACGAAATGGTGTCATCACTGTTTATTTTTCTGTAGAGAGCACCATTCGCACATCACGACTGAACACACTTCTTTACTACATTTCCATTTTTGTAAGACAATTGATATTAGTATTATCTAAGATATTGTTTTTGGATGATATACATATATCGTATAGTGCATACGGTAATCACAGTTTTAAGCAACTAATATTTATACGTCGGACTCGTAAGGAGTCATGCCTGACAAAAAGTACGAGTTTTGAGTATAAACCTTGGCTGAAGAACACGCATTTTAATATATGAATATGAATAAACAACTTATATAAACTCCACACTTCGCTTCTGTAAATATGAGCCTCACGTTGCAAATTGAAACCGCACAACATTTATTGTTAAAAAAGCATTATAAATCCTTGCCGTAATCTATGAGATTATGGCGTTCAGATAAACAGACAGAGACTTTGTACCATCTATTCATTTTGTAGATCAATGATCGGGTTTTCGTTACTCAACACAACCAAATTTTTTTTTAAGTTTACAATTTTTACTGTGAAGGATTCCATACATCCATGAGACCACTTCGTTGTGGACTCTACTAAACAACGGACGCAACTTCAAAAATTGCAGCTCACTGTTCTTTAGAATCAACTGTGAAATGTTTTTGTGTTTCGAGATTGCAGTGTCAGAGAGCCAGTAATCATCTTGGCCGGCAGTTGCATCAGTGATAGCTTTGGGAAAGTGCATTAGATGGCAGCATCAATTTAACATCAAATGACACATTAACACGGTTATTGGCTATTAAAACACTAAAAAAAATGCTCGGCTTCAAAATTATGCATTATGATAAATAAAGAAAAATATTTATATTATTAAATCTTGTTAAAAATGGGAGTGTAACTTTAAATTTGCATGCGTCGCTGTAATAGAGCTAAATGTTGATTAATGCTATCAGACTTTGCGAAAACTTATTGTTATTAATTTGTTTTAAACTATTTTTAATACGCCACGAGAATAACATGTGATGTTATATATGTACATTTAGACATGCATAGCACCTCCCTCCCTTCCATAAAGAAAACACACTTACCTTTATATATATTTCCTGGATCCACTACTACGAGTATTAAAAAAGTATAAAGCAATATACTCACCATCGCTAACATTTATTTCACCCACAAACGGAGCATCGTACACTATGGCTGTTGACCGCAGATTAACTGTCTTACATTGTTATAAAGTACAAATAACACAGTGGAAATCGTAAATAAACACTCCGATCCGACCCCGTAACCCCGTTGGTAGTGCCCCGTCGAATGAGGGGTCCCGGATTTGCACCCGGCCGGGACAGACATTTATGTGACAGTTAAATGTTTGTTCTCGAGTCATGGGTGTTTGTGATGTCATATTTGTGTACATCCGTACAACGCACAATACAAGGAATCCTAGTGAATTGTTGTGGGTGTGTGAACGTTTATTTACATATTTACCGTTTATATAACCATTTGTAACTGAGGTATTATTATCTAAGATATTATCATTTCTTTGATCTTGTAATAATATAACCGAATAGAACAAAATTTCCATTTTCTCATTTCTCCCAAAAACGAAATACGTAAAATATTTAGTTCATAACACGCCCTGAAAAGAAAACTTGGTAGATTGCTGGTGCAACGCCTTCTATTGTATTAATTCACTACATGGTAAAGGTAGGAAAGGTAGTGACAACGATGGAGGTAATCGAAGTAGCAACTTAGGAGGTATACGTAATAACAAATGAAGTATACTTTTGCAGAATAAGTGTAGGTTTTCAGCTTTTCACGTTTTCTAGGAATAAGCTTTTGAAATCGATCGTGGATATTGAGACTTTGACGAAGGTTGAAGTTCGAAGTTTAACCGAGCTGAGAAATTCAAAAACTTCGATAGCTACTTAAAAGGTTGATAGAGATATAGGCAAAAACTATTTTAATAATCAGATACGTTGTTTGGCAAGAAAGGCCCTACTACTTTTGATTTCTGAATTACGAGTAAAATACTTTAAGTCCGTTGGTCTACAGTAGCTATATTTAATTTCAAAGAGTCTAATTCAAAAAATATACGTTAAATTGACTTTAGACTGGCAGCTTTCAGCATCACTGCTCTAACTGCTTACAGACAAGGAAAGTATAAAACATTCGTTTTAAGTAGTAGAAGTAGTAATTGAAATATTTTCAGAGGGTCGAGAGTCGATAAAAATATATGATTGTCTGGGAAATATTTAGTAATAAAATTTTATTTTTATAACATAGGTGCCAACATCCTTATTTTAAATTTTGATTGTACTAAAAGCTGTGCACGATTCATTACTGCCATAATATGTCATGAGAATGATAAAAATAATGTACTAATATAATCTGTGTATAAAGAGGCAAACGCGAAACAATTAATTACCATTTTCTCTGCCATCAAATGATTTCCTTTTTATTATTGTGTGTGGCAAAAAAATTACTGGAAAAAACATTGTCATGGCAGAACTTCGACCACTGGGCGAATACTAGTATTAAACTATAGCTATAAATTATAATAATATTGTATTATAGTTGTTGTGGCAGGCAGGAACCTCGGGTGGTTTTGACGCGTCTAATGCCAAAGATGACTCCAATTACATTAACAAAACTTTTTCTCGTTCGTATGAGTGCGCGCGTAGAAGTCTAACGTTACAAAATAAAAAGTAAGAGGGGATTTACTGTTTTCAAAAACGTTTAAAATTGGAATTGGAATTGGATTCGATGACATTCCGTTACGCCGCGACAGTAGTCATTACTTGATAGAATTTGTATCCAAAGCTTGCCATTGTCATATAATTTCAAATCACAAATGTTCATTTTACGAGTTACGAATTACTAATTGCAACGAAATAGAGAGAATACATTTTGCAAACATAAAAATATATAATTCAATGAAGAGACTTCATGTCAAAATTTTAATGGCATGAGCAGCACAAAGTAATTGTTAGTTAGGGTTGGTAAAATATTATAAAATTTCACATAGATCATACCAGCTAAAAACCACAGTTCTCTCATGGTCCAGTGTAAGAGACTGCCTTTTGTAATCTCATTAGTGACTTTTCGCATCCTTAAGTGCTTTTGGTAACCATTTTATAACATTAATTTGTTGTACATTTTTGTTACTTTTATATGAATCTAAAATGCTTATTTCTCCTTCACACTTATTTATTATTGCTACATCAAACACCATTAAATCGTCACTATACTAAAATTCTTGTGGTAGGTAAAGTGAGCTACCGAATATTTTATATCTAACCTTATGAGAGTTTTTACGTTATCTGCGTTATAAAAATAAAATACTATTTTCATTCACAGTTTGATGTCATCATAAAAATGGATGTGGATTTTGTATTCAACTTAATAGCTTTGATAATTATCCATTAAATTAAGTGTTATTCGATGCCTCAAGTGTTCTAGGCAAGATAATATATATATATATAAAAATACCAAAATTTTACTACTACGACACAGAAATTAGTGCCGAGCTTTAACTATGAGTTAACCTTTGGCATAATTCTGCCGTAGCAGCTAAGTTTAAGATTAATGCGCATATCCTACATGTAAATCTCTGCAAGCACAGCATTAAACGTTCTATAAAATGTTTTCTCGCTCTAAAAGGCAACATGTAATAAATGATAGCTACGGTAGCTTTAAAAAAATATGATGATATTAAATGTTACACCAGTAGGAGCGATTTTTATTAAGTAACCTCGACAAGTCGCACGACCAAACTAGATGGATTTCTTTTGCAAAGCACTTGATACTTCTTAGAAAATACGGTACTTATGCATTAACGCCACCGCATCAACATACTGTTTTCGGCAAATCCCAAATATGCATTTTCGTAGCACTAAAATGCACTCTCCCAGGTCACTTAGGTTAAGTCAGGAAAATAACAGATACTACACTTTGATCTTAGCCAAAAGGCTGAGAAGCGGTGGGTTAGTGGGTATTCTGGCATGTAGCGGACGTGCCAGCGAGTCCCACATACCCGCCGCCTCCCCGCGGTGGGATGCGTAAATGCATTTCCCAGCGAAAATAAAAAAGGTTAGGTTTAGATTGTCCGCACTTGCTAACTATTAAATTTTTGTTGCGGTGGCGTTAATACGTAAATACCGAAAATACAATACAATAGAAATGATTAAAGTATAACGACGATGTCTTACTTAGATACTTGTCATCGTAAAAATGTTTATGTCGGGAACCAGTACTTAGGGACCAGACACAAATATGGAGTTTACATAAATTGTTAATGGGCGCCACAACATTGTCACATTTATACTATGAATAACCGTAAGTGTTTCTGTAAGTGGACATGTAACTTATGAATTTGTTTATCAATTGAGGTCATATTCACATAACAATTGATGTCGTGATTACATTCATCACTCTACAGTACATTTTATGTCGAGATAATAATGGTACGCTATAATAGTATCCGATAGATGGCGTCGCATTAAAATTATTATATAAAATGCAAATATAAAATGGGGATGAGCTACAACGATTGCAAGAAGGCAACGAAAGGGCGGACGCCGCATAAGTCACTGTCACGAGCCGTGTCATCCAACACTTTTTTGTTATTTTTGGGTGGCCGTGGCTCACGGACCTCTACCAACGATAATTGTAGGTCATCATTGCTATAATAATAATAATGAAAACTATCTTATATCCTCTTTAATATTATTCACAATCTACAGTAATAACTGTTATAATTATATACTTATATTATAATCCCTAATGAAAATCTCATTTTTGTTTTTACATAATGTTACTCATTCTTACTGAAACTTACATGATTTAAAGTGTTCTTTTTCTAATGTATTACATAATAGCTACGATGTGTAAAAAAGTAATAGTGTTGTCAAACATGACTTTCCAATAATTCGCTTAACAAATATCTCAATTGCCGCATAATTAATTGTCACTGACCTACACAGATACAGCAGCAGATGTAGCCAAACTTTACACACGAGTAGATCGAGTCCCGGTTTGAAACACACCAGATGCTACAAGAGATACTTGGGGAATAATAGGCTATAGTCGCAAGATAAAACTCTAAGTTGTTAAAACAGGAGGAGAAATTACTTTAAATTAATTGACTTTATAGCTTTCATTACTTAGTGTGATATTAAAAAATCGTAATTAACTCGGACACAATCATAATCACTTATACAGAGATTATACAGGTTAAGATATTTTTAAAATTATTCTACGAGTTTTGTTCAATTCTTCGGGTAATGTTCTATTTTATTTCTTTATTCTTCATTGTATACCTTAAAATTAAGTTACAATGGGCGGACTTAATGCCCACCAGTCAACCCTGGGCGAAGATTAAAAGCTGCGGTAGGTGATAAATCAAAAATACTAATAATAGTAAACTAATAATATATTACTACAAATAATTTGATTTTATAATTATAATTATTTGAGTCTCTGTTATGTGAAATATATCCTGAGTAGATGAATATTTTGTTTGGATTCGATTTTAATTCGTAATTTTGTACCTGACCGAGATACTATTTTCAGAAGGACCTCAGTCACCATATGATGCTATCGAACTTATTGCCTCCCTCAATATCTATATATAATGTACCTGGGACAAATTATTATAAACAAAATGCACCACTCGAATAAAGCGGTCATTTTAGAATCTACCCTCCAAAGAATTACGTTCTCGAAACTAGAATATTTCATCTGGCATTTTTCGGTGCCCTAAGTCGACACAGTTTGAACAACACGCGCAACATCAGATAATTACGTACTAATCTCAGCCATTTACTACCGGCTTCATTCAAAAGCTCAAACCTCCTCCTTTTCTCTGCTCCCTACACATGACGTGGGGTATGACAGTATACTTGGAGCTTCACTATACAGAATTACGACATCAGAAATTTGTAACGAACAAAGATTTTCAATCCAGATTTTTGGCTTAGCCGGCTAATATGGCAATGACTCTATATTATTACAAATTACTACACATAATTACTAATAGGGAAGAAAAATACTATATATTAACATATCTCAGTGGAAGGAGCAAAGGTCCTAAAAACCCGCATAAAACTATATACATGTATAAAAGACAACAACAGCAGGAGTACTTCGATTTGAGAAGCTTCCTGACGATTCGTGAGATAATTAGTGGAAGCCATCTCTATTAATAGATTTTCGTTCACCAGAGATGAAATTTAGTATCCATATATATTCATTTACTATATGGTTTTAGTAAACTGAAATAATTATTTAGCTATCTACTTATTACGTTACTCTAAACAATCATGATTGAAATGCATATTAATTCATTTTATTACATTATTTGTGAAAAAGATGTTTTGTGGTACCTAATTCTTTTTCGATGCTGATATAAAAGTTCAATATATAAAAGTCTACTCAGATCAAATGAAGTAGATTGAAAGTTCAGTTCTAATTCTACGAGTACGGGACAACTTTTAAAGTTAACTTACCACAATCGACACTTCACTTTAATGTACAAAGTAATAAAAATAGTTTGGCGGTTTTTTAATCTTAAGGCACTAAAAGTTTTGTTAGTATGAACGTTTTGTGATGTATATATTTCTCTTGTAATTATCAAATTTAAAATATCATGTTCCACCCTTAATTATTACAAGTAAAATGCAAGACATTGGCATGATTCCAAAAGTGGACTTATTTTATTTCAACTATAATCAGGCATAACGCGTAGCCATAGAAGTGAATAAACAAGGCTGGATGTTGGTAATAAGAATACAGAGCATCTATATTTATTTCAAATTATTATTGACTGGAATATTCCCACTGTCGGAATTGGCTCAGTGCAGCAAATATATTATAAATAACTAAAAAATCAAATACAAATATCTCCTTAATAACATTATTACACTCTTTAACTGACAAGACAACGTACAGATCGAACCCTATAGTAGTCCTGGAAACATAAAATTTTGCATAGAAATTCTTATATAACCTTAATGAGCGTTCAGGGAATTTTGAGAAAAATTTACCCCTAAAAGAGCCAGATACAAATGAAAAATTATAAAGATTATTATAAACAAACTTCAATACAAATAATAGGAAACGTGGTTAAATGTTTGTCATAAATCATTATTTGAGAAAGTAATAATAAAAAGTGTAAAAAATGTGTTCCTATTTAATGAAATTCAAACATGTATTTATTAAATAAAATATATTTATTATTGTTTGCCGATAAAATGATTACAGAAACTGAATACGTCTGTCTATAGGAAAAGGAACAAATTAAATTAAAACATATTACATAATCAAACATAATATTGAACTCATAACATAAAAATAATACATACAGAAACTTTACAAGAAACATTAATATACGTACCGAAAGTTTAACTCCCTCAGGTCTAAAATTTCTATGATATAAACTGCAGGAATTCGTGAATCGTAATTCATAATCAATTAACTACATAACGAAGTTCACTTGTTATTGAACACTTTTTATGTCACTGTTTAGTGTCGACATGCATGCGATCACACGTATGTTAACATTACGAGTAGCAGCTGTACCGTTGTCGTAGCGGATACGTACCACCCTCTACGACGTAACTCGGCGACTGGTGTAGCCATTCCACGAGCTACGCGGTACGCTCTCGATCCGCGCAGTCGCAACACTTCTAGTCTTCTGTCTCTGGGCTTCATCAAACCAGGACTATTCACAGACACACCTACAATATAAATTCTTACAGTATGTCTAATAAGCAATTAGAAGCATGCCTTGCTCTCATAAATTTTCTAAATGTACTCTAAAATTCTATTAGTTTACGAGTATTATACAGCAGAATTTAAACGTATAATATTTCTAATTTATTAATTTATATCTTAGGAGTACATATAACAATTATATTTAGTATCTCATTGTAGTAAGGGACGTGTTACGAGTACATTATTATACATTGCAACCTATTATTACACATTTTAAACGCAAAAATTGTATGTTAATTATTTTTTTTTTAATAACGCTCTTCTTAGCTCCAAAATCGACACCACGGCCTCACGATAGAATCGAGTACTTTAGCTCTGTTATCTTTCAATTTTAAGGTCTCGTTTAACCTTGACTCCTCTCAATAGACGGATGTTCAGTATGACATGTTCGTGAAATTGATAACACTGAATTAGTACCAATGAAATGTTCTAAACGTTGTGCTCTCCATCTTCGGACGGAATTTAGAACTTAATTGAATTATATTTTTGTTCCGTTGATACTAAAAAATATATTTAATACTACTACTCATAACTCCTGTGTACCCTAAGTTGGTTCCGTAGAATTATTTAATAAGGTGTTATACCTTAGGCCCTATTCAAAGGTCTATTATTAGTTGTACATTTTTAAAAGCAATTGTTAAAAGTTTGCAACTTTCTTGCAGTGGCTTTTATTTTATTTTTAATTGATAAAAAAATAATCTACACTAATATAAAATTTTAACGGTTTGAATCTGTACATGACCTACAACTATAACATGTACTGATGATATGTACACCAACATCGAAACAAGACTGATAAATGTGGTCATTAAATATATTTTTAAAGAATGCAATATAGGTAGGCTTTCTGTCGATATAGAGAACCAAACATTTTGTTTGGCACATCCATTCATAAGACTCGCATGAGTGCTATTTCTAAACCTAAGGCGTAGGTTTTCTCAAGAGAAGCCAGGGTGGGTTACTAGTACATAAATTAGTTAAAAACATTTTATAGTATTTAGGGTGGAACAACACCTTTCATCGTTAAGTAGCGATAGTACTCTCGGTACGATCGCGGTAATGGAATTAGGTACTTCACTTTGGTGTTCGTTGGGCTGTCGATGAGTTAAATCCCGACGTACCCATGGCAGTCAAGGGCTTTACTTCCTTAATTAACCGGCCGTCCTCTAAATATTAATTTTTAACATCTTAGTTCCTTCTCGACTAGCGACGCCTCAATGACGCTTTTTTAGTTACAGATGTACGAATATATGAGCAGTGATGAGCACTTTACATCACATTTGTCTAATTCTCCGACTATATAATATTGCTCCGATAAGAGAAACCTTTCGTTTATCAACCGATTTTCTTTATCTTTGTTTCATTTGATAACTATTGACGAGCTTTAAATTGATATTTAAAAATTTTTGGAGAAATAAGTATTTCAAAAAACTATAAACACTCCATTATCTACATATTTATACGTGAAGAGAAAACGTCATATCCCTCTTTCTCCTCTGTTTGTCAAGTGGCTTTCTTTGTTTTTCTTTTGTTTGATAACTATTGATGAGCTATAGTTGTAATATTATCAATAGTAAAAATTTACAAATACATTAAATAACTTAAAAAAATGTGTACGTTCAAAAAATCATAGAGTCATCTAAAGTACATAATTTGTAATTGATTGCACTTCAAGAAGAAGTTTATTAAAATATTTAGAAAATAAAAAAATTCGGAATGATATACAAAATGCAGATGATTTAAAATTGTCACAGTCACATAAATATTACTTTGTGGTCAAACATAAGCAGAATTGGAAATCTTTTCTAAGGAATTTATAATACAATACCAAATACTTAATTATACACCAAAAAATAAAATATGTATAAGAACAATAAATACAAGAGGCAACAATAAGCGGTCTTATTGCTAAAAGTGATTTCTGCCAGCAAACCCAGAGTAGCGAGAACATGTGCGCTGAAAAATTAGTGTACTTATAATTTACAAATACGCATAATTTAGGAGTAGAGGAAGAAAAGGAACTGAATGACGAATTAGAAAGAAACGCGGCGATGATTAATTGTAGACAATTAAGGAGACAAATATTGCTCTTTAATTTGCCTTTTGAACGAGTTTAGTGAGTAATTATTACTATACAAAGCGAAGAGATATTGATGGAGAATTTCATTTCCATGGATAGAAAAAACAGTAAATGATTTAGGATAAAAGTTTGCAGTGGTTAGGAGTGCGTAACAAAAGGGTAGTGAAAGAAGCAATCACTATCATGCATCGTATATGGATACTGATATAGTTCTTTATGATATAGTAAAGCGAGGAAAAGGATTGAGAGCCACTTGAGCTTAGCACGAAATTTTAAACATGGGCATATTTGGGGAGAGTAAGTAAGATGTGTGGACCATGTAAGGCCGTGCTCTTTGTAAGGCCGATTATTAAAAAGTCGTATCTATTGCCTTCCGATAAGAAATTCTGTCTGCTTACACTAACACTCTTCAAGGACATAGACGCCGCGGCGAGTAGATGGTGCGCGTATTTTGACGGTGAATTCCCTCGCTTTGTTGGAGTTCGATTGTTCACGTTAAAATTACACTGTCTGTGATTGGTATTATCAATAAAACGTTTTTGGAACTAATAGATTTTTTGTGAAATAAAAATTTTCCGTATTTCAAATTGGTATTCAAAAAAAATTTTCACAGTACGCGCCAATTTAAAAGATCGACAACCATAATCAATAAATAAATGCTGTTGTAAAAATGGATGCGTTCTGAAATACAAAATCGTATTTAAGTAACAGTTGAACAGGCATTTGAGTGATGTTGCTATTCATAATTATATTAATAGTGTCGAATTGTACCTACCCAGTCGGAACGTCATGTTTTAGTTATATTACCCAACATTTAATAGTTCAACGAAAAAATTGGTCTGGACTCCCCGAAATTCCCCGATTATGTCATTCTCCGCGCTCTCCCGTATTAACCCACAATTCGCCGCAAATCGGGGATTTTTCCCGCGGTTGGCAACACTGCTTCCGGATGTCCTAAGGAATATTTATTTATAACTGGCAGTCTTTCAAAAATAGAGGTCACTTTACAATTTTTAAATGAACACTTGGCAAGCTACACATATTTATTGCTACATTTTTATTATTTTATACATAATATATTCTATACAATGAATATTAAATTATTTGCCAAAATATTTTAACATATAATTAATAAATATGCCTTACTTAAAGTTGTTAGTTACCCCTAATTTTACGGTATAGTAAGAACATTAATATTTTGTAGGTAATATATAGCGTTCTTTTCCAATATTTTTTTTATTTAAAAATGAGAACATAGCAACAATGCATGTGACATAAACTAGACAGTGGGAAATTGTCAAATAAGGCGAATATTACAATATACTAATGTACTCTGTGATTACAATACTGTACGATTGAATACGCACAAAGTACATTTGTATATACTGTTATGAATGCGGTAGGTATGTACCTACCCAAATCATTCTGTTCAGTTAGCGTTAGCATCGTAAGTTTGTCTCTGTGTTCTGTATACCGCAAAGCAAAGTGATTGACCCCTAACCGCTATCTTCTCTCTCTCTCTCCTTAAGTTCTCATAACATCCGCTAGCGGTTCAACGTCAGTTTAAAAAAAATTGTCTTGTTGCAAATAACAGTACCTTCGGAAATTTGTTATTACTATCTTAAAGTGATTAAAGTTATAGCTGTAGAAGTAAATAAGAAGCTTCAGAGCTTACGAGACAGAATGAAACCAAAATCCGGACTCACTAGATTTCATAATTGCTACATTTTACGTGACAGTAAGATTATTAAGGAAGACTTATGGATAAGGGACGGTAAAATCGTGAACCCTGAGCAAGTGTTTTATGTGGAACAGGCTGAAGCTGATGTCACCATTAACTGCGAAAATTTACTAATCACTCCAGGATTTATTGACATGCAAGTAAATGGTTAGTAATTTTAAAAACATTTATGTCCATACCACATTACATTGATGTTATGATTGCTAGTTAACACTAGGGCTAAATTAAATTTAAATTATATTATTTAAATATTAAAATTTAAAATTGTAGTTTAAACTAACTTGTGTTGTAATCTGTGTACAGTAGAACTATGTGTTGCAAAATTTTGTTTGCCAATTTTGAAGAACAAATCTTATTAGATTCAAACATTAATTGCTTACAAATATTATAGTATACTAGTGAGATCAGTCCAAATAGAACGGCTGACTTAGACATATCTTCAAACATACTATTCAGTAATAAATTTACATACATACAATACATATTTTATATCAATGTACTTAAAACTGGCCCTAGTTAGCTTATGTAAGTCATGGTTGCCATATTCAAGAAAAAAAATTTTGCAGAACTATATATTCATACCTTCTACATTAAACATTACTCAAGATAAATTTAACAAATGTTTTAAAATTTCTTTTTTGTTTTATGCTACAAATGTTTAAAATCATGTAAAAATTTATATTTTAAATTGTATAATATATATTTATGTGATTTTTCATGCATATGTCCATTATTTTAAAATATAGTTGAAAAATCTTAATCTTAAGGCCATAAGAGCAGCGCAGAAATAGTTAATATTACAAAAATTAAAGTGTTGTTAAAAGTAACTTTGTTCCTTTGACATTTAATATAAAATTGTTATGTTTTGTAAAGGTGGATGGGGTGTTGACTTCTCATATGACTCTGAAAATGTTGAAGATGGTGTTAAAAAAGTAGCTAAACAGTTGTTAGCTCATGGTGTTACCTCTTTTTGCCCAACAATGGTAACTTCAGAAAAAGAGAAATATCAAAAGATTTTGCCGAAAATCTTAAAACAACAGGGTGGACCAGATGGGGCTACTGTTCTTGGTGTACATCTTGAGGGTCCTTTTATAAATCTGGCAAAGAAAGGAGCTCATAAAGAAGAACTTATCAGAAGCCCAGAGAAGGTAATTACAGTTTTTTAGTCTTTCAAACACTTTAAGGCAGGTAAGAATACTGTAATATGGTCTTTTACATGGATTTTGATATTATAATATTTTGTATAATATTTGGGTTTACCAGTGGATGGTTTCAAACCATCAGCATTTACTGCAAAGCAAAAGACAAATAACTTGATGAAGGGGCAGCCAACACACATATTGAATGGTTTTTGCCACCCAAAAACATTCTACAAAGACTAGACACTAAAACAAAGAGCTCGTTCAGGAGCCCTTAATAAATTTTGGTACTAATAGTTGCTTATCTGTATATATTAACTATATATAATACCTGAAGTTGCTTTACTTGGACACACTAATTTCTTTATTTATAGAGACTTAAATGTATGTTTGTTAAATGAGTTCACTAGTAGTATTATAGACCCAACTAAATTAGAATAATAATAGTAATCAAATATATACTAAATATTTCAATAATATAATTTTGTTATTGCTACAGAATGGTACCTATAATATTATTTTATATTTACATGTATACATATAATTAAATTCTAACTGATTGCTTTCTGTACATGAACAATATATGAGAAAAAATAATTATTAGGGGCCTTTATTAACGCAATAGAACCCAACACAATCATTGTTAGAATTTTTGTCTGTTTGTCTGTGCATTTGTACACGCTTGTGCATTTGTATGTGCTAATCTCAGAAACGGCTTAACCAATTTTGTTCTGGTTTTTACTAATGTATTGCAGTAAGCATCCATAAATAAAAAAGTTATAAGATAATTTAAAATAATGTAGATACTATTTCTTAGCGTAAGTCCTAGTTTTTGCAAAGAGAAACAAGGGAAGTTTGCTAGTTTTATAATAAAAATGTTAATAAAAATTAGAGAATGAAAGGAAAATTTAAGATATCAAAATGCACCATATTGTCTACACAGAAATGTAACATTAGCATCCCCGACTTCACATAAAGAAAGTATGGATACCTGACCATTATTATAATTACTGATTGTTTTATGGTTTGTCATATTAAATGTATAACTTAATTAATAAGTAGAAGTATATATTTATATATATATGTATATATATATACACACTTACTAACACATACATACATACATGAATATACACTATATACATATAATTATTTTATAGTGTTTGCCATTTGCTGCAAATAATACTGCGAAAACAATATTTTGTTAAAAATGGATCAACATTTAGTTCAATAAGTACTTGTAACAACAGTTTTGCACTGTTTGCAATTGTCGTTATCATTAACAAATACCATTAACCCACATTTTAGAAATACAAAACACTTATCAATGTTACTGAACTGTTATTGAGTGACACATTTCAATGTTTCAGATAACAATACTCATTTCCTCATGCAAAATAAAATAAAAAGTCCGTGGTTAGTGATACTATTTGTCAAAGTGGCTAGGGTGCCTTAAATGATAAGAAGGGCCTGTTAAAGAATAAAATAATTTGGTTACGGTATTTAGATTATTATTTATGCTATAAAAGTGAAAAGATGGACTTGAGTACGAGACTAGACATTCTAATGTGTAGCTGTGTCATCATATCAGGTGCGATCTCTGCCTTCCTATTCTATCTAATGTTTTTGAAAACCCTTCGTCCAATTTTAGGAAGCATTAAACCATCTTTGTTTATATTAAAAATACTTTGTTTCCAAATAGCTCATTTATAGTAACACCAGTAATTTTAAACCTATTTTTTCACGTTTCACGTCATTAGTAGAAGAAGTTGAAAAAATAAAAATATTCCCATATTTTCCCAATTTTAAGTATTAAAAAATATGTATATTTTAAATGCCTTTTTTACTACTTAGTTGCATTATACGATCCCGTAAATAAAAAAATGAAGCCGTTAATTACTTGGGAAGATAGCATCAAATTCAGTCAAGGTTGTGTTCTTACGTTATGCGATACAATTTATGTTATCTACAGTCTACACGCATACTACGTATATACATATGTATACGTGAAGAGAAATCTTTGTGCCCCTTTTACTCTTCTGTTTATCAACCGATTTTATTTATTTTTTGTTTGTTTGATAGCTACAAAGGAACCTACTCTTATACACAAAAATTTTAATTAGATTGTTGTTTAATGATTATTATGGTCGTATTTCGACCACTAGCGGAACGCTAGTAGTACTTAATAAATGAAGTTAATCTAATGTTGAAATAAATCAACAACAAGACAATCAAAACTCTCTAAACATTTTTTTTTCTTTGTATTATTTAATCACTATTGTAGACGTTGAAATAAAAACTAGACACTAAATAACAATGTAAAATGATAGAAGCATTTCTCAAAAAAATCCTGTAAATCTTAGCGTATCGGATTTAATTTAGAATCTAAACTTACACAAATTAAGTAACTTGTAATGTTTACAGCAAAAACTGTTGACAAAAAATGCTGTACAAAAAAACTAGAAATTATAATTAACCTTATTTACAACGTTTACGTTTTCGTGCTGCGGAAAAATAAGGAATCTTCATTGTAAGCTTTACAAAACGATTTTCTTTAAAATCAACCTTATTTGATTAGCTATTTCGTTGCGCTTGCAACTTGGACACTTAAACACTTGTACTCCCACCGCCACTCACGAAGCGATACTTGTTTTGGCCCCATAGATGATCATGACGTTCCAGCTCTTGCCTTTAACAAAGGGCGCTTGTGGCATAGATTTTGTTTTTACAATAATTATTTAATTTGTTACAGGGTTTGGACTCTATTTATGACATATATGGATCTCTGGATAATGTGATTATAGTTACATTGGCACCAGAATTACAGGGGGCAACAGAAACCATAAAAGCGTTAACTAAGTTGGGTATAAAAGTGGCACTTGGACACTCCTCAGCTAGTCTTGCGCAAGGAGAGGAAGCAGTCAACAATGGAGCCAATTTAATCACTCACTTATTCAACGCTATGCTTCCAGTATGTAAATTATTTTAAGTACATAACAATAATTGGGGCCTTTAATTGTTTACCGATAAACAGTAGGTTAAATATATCAATAACCTTGTACATCATCATAATCATATCAGCCCGTTACCTCCCACTGCTGGGTAATTGCCTCCCTTGGTTCTTGCCAACCTCCTCGATCTTATGTTTTTCGCATCCAAGTATGCCCAGAGACTTTGACGATGTCATCGACCTAACGCGCTTTTGGATGCCCACGACTTCTTTTGCTTGATCTTGGCCACCACTTGATCATGGCTTTTGTCCAATTCCACTCAAGATTTAGCGCTCTGTCCTCGACGTCGTAGACTTTGGCCGACGTCAGATCTCAGTGTTGAACACTCAATTCCGAGGTTGATTCCGAGTATGGCTCGGCCCTTTAATGCAACTCGAATTCGATACACAGTCTCCTTAGTGAGGGTCCGTTTCGGCACCATAGGTCATAGTTGGCAGAATACACTAGATAAAAATACGTGTCTTCAGGCTTTGTGGGATTTCGTTTAACCTTGTACATAATAATATAAATTTCAATGTTTTTATTTCTAGTTCCATCACCGAGATCCAGGATTAGTTGGTTTATTGGCATCTTCCACAGAAAAGCAAGTTTTTTACGGTATAATATCTGACGGTATACATACTCACCCTGCTGCTCTTCGAATAGCGTGTCGAACAAATCCGGAAGGTACAATTATCCTGGAATCTCAATTATAACGTTTGCGACTTGTGATATATCGTAATAAACTTCTGAATGATTTAGAGTAATCAGCTTTACATATTACAATTTCATTGTCATGACAATTATGCTAGAGAAGTGTTTTTCCAATTTAGTATCAGAAAAATAATTATTGCTTGTATAATATTCTAATGCTAATCAAATATCAAAATTTAAAACTTGTTTAATATATTTTACGTACATTTCAATATGTTCTAAAAATGTTAACTGCGAGATAGTTTTCCTTTATGTTGGATAAGTTTGACTTGCATGTATTCTGTACATTAAAACATTGTCTGGAATAATTGATAGAAATTTCAATATAATATTGATACTGACCAATGTTATGTACGATGATTTAATAAATTGTTTCAGGCCTGGTGCTCGTTAGCGATGCAGTCGCTTCGCAGGGTTTGGCTGACGGTACTTACCGGATTGGACCACAATCAGTTACCGTTGAAAATGGTCGGGCCTATGTTTCTGGTACAAACACCCTGTGTGGTAGCACCACAGCCCTTGATAAATGTATAACCAGTTTTAAGAAGTCTACAAGTAAGCATTTTTTAAATGTTCCTTATATATTAAAAGTTCATGCATCGATAAAGGTATGTATGTATAACGCGTAACATTATACTAGTCCTCGACGGTTTTTTTGTTCGGATAATGTCATCGAACGCCTACTAGTAGGTAATCTTCCATTGGCATCTATACAAGTAGCACAAATGTACGATATGACGTTATATGACAAAAATGTTTTTCTTCTAAAATTTACGTTGTTTAGAAAACATAACAATTTAATTATTTAAAAAGCAAAGTTAATGTTAATAAAAATCGTTATTTCTGATATACGATATACTATATATTCAAGGATCAGTAGTACCTTCTCTCTTTCACAAAGCAAACATTCACTTTTATTAAGTTAAAAAATACTTTAATGAAAGTAGATGAAAACTGCGATTAACATTAGTAGAGTTAAATTACCCTGGCTATTCTGGGTGTCGCACGGTTTGTTACATCCACTAAATAAGTAATGTCATACATAAAACGCTTTAAAAATATATCTTTTGAAATACAATTATTTCCGACCTCAGATGACCTCGGACGTGTAGACGAAGAATTTTCCATCTGCACATATTGTATTGTGATGGTCCCATTTGCAAATGCGCTCTCAACTTCATCCTGTTTAAAAAGTAACCTCTAATTCACAAATCTGCATGCATACATAAAAAGTAACGAAAAATAGAATAACAAAAGGTAAATGGCAATACAATCCAACACAATAAAACAAAAATCATCAAAACTTATCAATTAAGTAACATTTTTTTAGTAATATATTTTTTTAATTAATTTTAATATTATTTGATTTCTAAGTTAACGGTGAATTCAGAAAGAGCGCTATGTTTGGGCCTCCATTCACCAATTACCGAAAAGAGGGTTAGCTAATATGAATTTACTTGTATGGAACTATGTAAATGCAAATGAGACAATTTAAATTTAGGAAATTCGACAGAGAAGAACTACTAGTAGAGAAGACTACGAAAAAGGTGTTTTATGTAACGTAACAATTGGGAGTGGGACCACCACCAGTGGGGAACCACTTGGGGCAATTTGGAACCCTCGAAAATTCACTTTTTATCAACACTTTTCACATATAGTTTATGGTTATTGTAATAATGATAATTCATTGATTTTTCCTACGACGTCATTACAATATTTTCAGATTGTTCCTTAGAATACGCTTTGGAAACGGCATCCCTACACCCGGCTAAGGCTCTAGGCATCGATCATATAAAAGGAAACTTAAACTATGATTGCGATGCAGATTTCATTATCATGAATCCGGATACTTTGAAAGTTCTTTCCACTTGGATAGCAGGTGAATGTGTATATAAAGTTTAAAAATTATTATATATTTTTGCAATACTGTATTTAAATACACTTGTATTAAGTATAAGGAGATAATAATTGTGATTATGTATGTGATTTTTCTATATACTGTCATATATAATATGATACTGTCCATCGCTCAGCGATCAAAAATATATTATGAAGATGTATGTCTTATACTTATTTCCATCATTAAAATTCTACAACATTTAGTCCATTACATTAACAATGCACCGCGGTCACACCGGACATAAGCTTTGCATTTTGTAATAATGAGATTTTATCATTGAAACATTTTACATATTTGTTGGCCCCAACATACCTATTATTGTTCTGTTTGACGTCATAAATATTATATAGCATCAATTACTTACTGTCAAGTGAAAATGGACTCATTGTTGGCTACTTACATAAAAAAACCTGCACACCTGAATGTAAATTTTGTGTATGAAGTATGTTATCTGCCCTCACATTGTGAGAGATCTTAGCCGGTCAGGAGTGGGAGAATTAGTAACGATCACGATGAATCTTAACTTGTTGACAAAGGTTATGGGTATCATTTTTGATGGAATTTCGCTCCAAACTATTCTTTTCGAACCAACAAGTCTTTCAAAAATGATCTCTCTCGCGCTCACCTCTATGGAATATATATTGTATATCATACCACAGAATACCGCTATTTCCCATCATACCGCCGTTTTTTTTATAAACAACGGATTGGGGAAAAACTCCAGTTACGTGCATTAAAAGAAAATGACGATTACGATTGTGCAATTTAGTTCAGGGGGGGGGACACCAGACTCTTATGCGATCATGAATTTAGTGCTGCACGTGGTGACTTTAAAAAATAATTTGAATTGATCTGATGTTGGAATCTGTTTCTACACCTAATTCCCACATGGAATCATTTTTTTTAAATCTTAGTAAAATTTTCCATTAATACCTATTGATATCATCCATGTAAGAGGAAATATTGAACATTAAATTTACTACTTATATCTTCATTGTGAATTTTATATTTTTTACTACGTAGTGGGAACTGAGGGTTTATCCAGCCGTGATAGATCAGTCCAACTGGGTGAAAATTAGGCGCAATATATACGTATCGAAATTACACCATAAGAAATCGAATATTAAATTTATGTATTTATTATCTCAATAGTTACACTTTACTTAAACATAAGTAAATATATAATAATAATGCTCTAAGTTTACCTGAAAACATCAGTTAAGTAGAGGGAGTATTTTTTATTTATTTTAAAAACAAAATAATATTACAGAACATTGTTAGGAAGTAACCATAAATACCACAAAACAAGGTTTGTCCCGGATACTGAGAAATCTTTTGAGCTGTACATACTAATACAAAATATCAAAATAAAATATATCATATCATCACATTGTTCCACAGGTACTTGATGTATACAAAATAATTGTTTTTTAGAAAGAAGTAGAAATTATACTTCTATGAGGAATAATTTTTCAATACTTAATTTTACAGCAAAAATTCAAAAATAGCTCCAATTCAAATAGAACTCATAATATACTAGAATAAAACGGTAAGTCATACATTGCCCAGGAGCACACATAATTATAGCTGAAACAAATAGTGCAGTCAGATATATTGGTAGTGCTAAATATGACGAGAAATATATCACTCTAGTGTTTAAAGTTGTTGCTAAAATGTAGCAGCCAGTGCTATGACCAGGACGCATATCAGATAGGGAACGATTTAGAAGATTGGTCAAATAAGATATAATATTTATTTATTGGTTAAAAAGGCGCTCAAGAACTTTACATAGTTTTGAATTATTAATATAAAATCAGAAAAGAATTAGAGTTTGATTACTAAAAAAACTGTTAAGTAACTACTACATTATGAATATTGTTCATATTCATAAAATATAAAAAATGCGATCATTTAGTTTTTTAGCTATAATCTATAAAATAAATTTGGAAACTTGTTAGTTTTGGTTTACTTTGAGTATACCCAACTACTGAGACGAAATAGTTCAGTTTTCCACTTGTGGGACATCATGGAACTAGTACGCCGAGCCCCAATAAAGAGAAAGATTTATTTATGGCTAAAGCAATCCTCATAGACAACAATAGATAGATGCGATGTAACATGTACTCGTGTAAATAAAAAAACGTAAAGTGTAAAGTCTATACAATGGAAGTATGAATATTTTTACCTTAGGATTAACTTTACTCCATAGAAAAAGCTCATAGGAAAATAATTAATAGCTTATAGTTTACATCTCAAATAGACCAGCCTAACCTGACAATACCAGGTCTTTGCAAATTAAACACACAATGTAGTGGCATGGAAAATCTTTATTGAAGTAAATATATTTATAAAGTCAGTACAATTTAAGTTCAATAGTTTCCAAAAATATTAAAGTGCAGGTTGCTGATCACCTGGCAATGTTAAATATGATTATTTCTTAATTAAAATACAAGCTAATATTGAGAAAACTGTAATATGTGAATAATAACATGTATATACCTAAATAAAATCATGACAAAAATATATTTTAGGCAGGCTCTGAATTACACTGCTCTGTGCTGTTGTTATCCTGGCCACAGTTCGATAATAAACTTAATTAAGAAACCGCAAATGTTGTTTGAAAATTCAAAGCAGCTATTGAAGACAGAACAGCAATCATTAAATTCTCAACTAACCTTCGCGGAAAATTTTTGGTCAAAAAAGATGTGCAACTAACGAAACTTAACATCTGTCCAGACACGGCGGCCATGTTATTTTGCGACTATGGGAACCTGTAGTGCAATCAATTCCTCCAGACTTTCGCGACGTAGACAGATGATAGTTGGACATCTTAATTTTACAATAAAATCAAGTTACAAACTACGCAATGTATATTTATGTATACAATATTACTAAGTGTATGTATGTATAATAATGTAAATACATTTTCATGAAAAACAAAATAATATCACGGAATATTCAAAGAGCCAAAATATTTGAGATTAATTCTACCTCAATACCATTAACTTCTAAGATCTAGGCACAATGCAGCAGAGACTCCTGTATGGATAACAATTTTCGTTGACTGTGGGGCAAAATAGTCTAAAACTCAATCAGTCAACACCATCACATGTAGGGTAGGTTATACTGAAATCATTATGTAGACTGCTTTTATTGGTTTATATGACAAATGCGAGAAAAAATACTATATGTTCAAGTAGTCAATGTATACGACTTTGGAGTATTCTACACAACGGAGCCGCCGATCCAAAGATCTTTGCAAAGATTGCTAAACTGGACACCCAGAATGAATCCCACCGGCCAGTATACAACGACCAGCCCACACAAAAATCTAAAGACTACGGCTTTTTTATGCATTTCCCGTAAGGTGCAGTAAAGAATAATAATTTCAGAGCCTGTACATCATGTGCTGATGCTGCTGGAGCCCCTTGCAGCTTGCACCGGGCAAGCTGCCCTGAAGGCAAACAACTACATCTAATTAATAAACTTTAACGTTTATAATGATTAAAAAGTTTACGGAGGGTATTATCTGTATAGATATAATTTCGTGTCATCGAAGTCCACAATCATAGGTACACATACACTCCTCGTGGACTACACCTAAATTTAAAATACTTTAACAGAATTAAATTATTGAGCAATATATTCGTATGAGAATATAGTAGACATTTGCTCGGCTGCACCAACTACAGAAAACACGTTGTAATTCTAGTATCAAATACCAATGCACACTCCACAAATGTCAATTAGTTATGAAATTAAATAATCTTTGGATCAAAATTTGAAATATGCATTTGTAACATGCACCTTTCACACAAAGTACAATAAATTTAAAACTTTTAAACATAAAAACAAGTAACTTAAAAGGTAAACTAGAATATACTTAAAAACTAATTTGAAAACAAAAGCCATAACCGTATAAACTAATGGAGTACAGAGAGAGATAGAGTAAGAGAATAACCGCTGAAGTTGATAGTTCCAAGGTAACAAAACCATACATCATTCTCACGTTACGTCAAATTCGTTAAGAAATATGTATATTGCGTGCATCAGTACTCTTAACTAGAAATAACGTGCGATTGATTAAATATCGGCCGCGTAAGGTAAAAGGAGCTCCTGAATTGAACTACGCATTCTCATAAACCATACAACTTTTAAAATGTACTCCTGCAGTAACAAAGACGTAATGTGAGAGACAGATGCATCGGATATGATATGTTTGTCAACTACTGATCAATTTGCGAGATGAAGTAGGTATGTAATTGAATGGCCACTAACGTGAAAAATTATGCTTAAAGATATAGAATCAAATCAATTAAAAATAAGACACTAAAATACGTAAATACCAAGAATTGTATATTAAAATATTTGTACTTTTACTGACTAAAGGAAAAAACCATTGGCAACGCTAATAATTCTACAATTGTAAAAAAAAAAATAACTTGTATAATGTAGATTGAAAATGGTCATCTCAAATTCGTTCACTCTAGATGTGGAATGCAATTAGAATTCTTTAACAATATTAAAAGGTATAATAATATATTAAATTTTTATAATCAGCTCAACAATGTATATAATCTATAATAATTTAAAAGCCTAGATCCAAACTGTGATATTTATTGCACAAGCACTCATGTGGCTTAAGATTCCAATGGGAATAGAGCTCACAACCTTATTAAACGTTGGTTTTCGAAAAGGTGAGACCAAATGAGGGCGTTGGTGGTAAGGTGGGTAAACAAATACAACATGAAGTATGTCTCGTATCTAATGCTAAAATATAATGACATTATTATTTAAATTACTGTTACGTTTTTAATGGAGCACGAGATATTTAAAAAAAAAACACTACTATTTCTATGATCACTATACTTGTCAGGCAAGCAGGTGATCAGCGTTCTGTGCCCTACCCAGACCAAATGCTAAGTAATAAAAAATAAAACAAGCTGAACCCCACCCACGGTCATTCATCACGGTCCGTAAGTGTTTTAAGTATAGAATGTTACGCCACAAACTCCATCGGAACAAACGAGCTGTGCTTGGTGCCACAACATAGGCAATACGCCCACCTCCAATAGGGAGGGTAACATTTTAGAGCTCACCTTGTGCGCTGCGAACCCTACGTCTATTACATTATTCATCATTAAACGTATTCATTCCAATCGTAAAAATGTCTAACGAGCAGGTCTGCCACAGTTGGGGAGACCGAGCGTAACGCAACGACATTTAGGTATGTGTTTAACGCCATATAATGTAATAACTACATCTACTGAAGTAATTTATTGCTGGATACATAAGGGAATATAGATTTAAGAGAAATATATTTACCAAAAATTGCTTTAAAGTGTATATAGGTAACTTTTAAGATTCCCGAGAAAGGCTACTGTAATGTACTCTAATGATACAATTATTATCAAGTAATGTCAATGGACAATAAATACCATTTGACCTGCCATTACCCCAATACTAAGTGCTTACTTGCTACAGCAAGAATATACAGCCAAGCAGGCGCGACGAATACCGCCGCCTCCCGCGCCAACATCCGCCATCCACTAACACACTAACAACACCATCCGTAGGCAAACATGTCATACTGTTCTTTGTATATCCAATTGAAAAATACTATCACTACAAAAACTACGCCGACATCCTATGTAAGATATATGGCAAGAACAAAGGAAACATTGTCAACGATATCACCAAAAATAATTCAGGAAAAATAATTGTATAAATGATAATAATTTCAAACATTCGGCAGAGTGTTAACACCGATCGAAAAATTACACATATATATGATATTTAAACTCCAAATTTATTAATATTGAAATTCACACAAAATAGTATAATTTGTAAAATTATCCAAAACTTATCACACCACATTTTATAATTTTATGCAACCCTAAGCAATATTAATAATAGCGTCAAACGCTCCCTTTGGGGCTCATATTAAGTTCTATTTCGGTTAATTTTACGTCACTAACACACAATAATTTTGATCAATGGACAACAAATAAAAATTGAACATTATAATATTAAAACCCTGAATATTAAAAACAAAAATTGGCAACAATTAGTAACTAATTTTACATATATTTATACAATAATACAATAAAATAATTACTGTTTATGCACAAATATGGTAAGAAAAGTAATTTGGCAGTAAAAATTCGTAAAATCTAAAGGCCCAAACACACTGGCCAAAATACTATTTGAATAGGCCCAGAACATATAATTAAACAAAACAGATAAAATGAAAAATCCGAGTATTAATCACACCTATCATCTACGAAGGGTATGTAGACTCATTTTAACCTAGTTAAAATAAAGAAAATAAAATTCCCTAATACTATCGGGACAAAAAATCCTGAACAAATAACTTAAAAACAATATGAAAAATAAACCCAAAAGTTACTCACTAATAAATAGAGGATTCAGACTCAACGTCAAATTCAACTTATCACTGGCTATACCCGACGACTCGGACCGCCGCGCCCCAATAACGTGTGTCTTTCTTATGTTGAAGTCTTCAATTAATGTTGGTTCATTATGTCTCTCTATTATTGCTCATATCACATTCAATGTCGCTAATTTATTCAATATTCATAACGGTTCCAATACGTAACAAACAATAAACATTTCTAATTAAGTACATACATTGGGATTATACATGTCGCTAATCAATTTCTATATTGATTAAACTTTTCATTAATGATAATAATATGGCTTCGCAATACACTTACATGTTTTAAGTGATACGTGAATACTTTACATTACAACTATCATATAATAAGACTTCTATTAATTTACAGAAGCAGGAACTAAAGTTTTTAAAAATTAATGAAATTATGTAATTTTAATAATGTCCTTTTGCACTTCTGTAACTCTAAATTCCGCGAAAATTAGAGAGCATAATATTAAATAATAATATATTAACAAAATATCACACTAACTTTCAGGTGGTCCTGTTTAAGTACTACTATTTTTGAGAATGATAACATATTGCAAAAAGAAATAATCGTGCCTGCTAATTATAATATGTGTACAAATATATATTACAATAATGTAACACTTCCCATATAAAGTGTATATTTTTTTATAACAAGTTTGTGAATTTCAAGCATGATATATTTCCTACAATTGTATTTTATTGCATTTATTTTGTTTTATAATCATGCCCAAAGTTAGTAATTGTTCATATTGGAAGACTGACATTACCCCACTAACCAATCTTTGAAAAATTAAGGTGTTCATGATAAAGAATTATTTCAAATTGCAATAGAATCAATAATACCATATTATTATCATGGTACCTGCCTCAAGTTAATACCAATTTCTAAACTATCTGGAGTTCAACAACAACTATTTTAATATTAGAAACCACATGTTTAATATTTTTATGTCAACTACTAATTTAAGAATCTCAATTTGGAATATTAAATTTGAACAGTTATAAAAATATATAATATTATAGCTGTATATGAATTTCTGAACATATTCAATTACAGAAACTATTGCAGTTTACAATGGCACGTTCATGAATATACAAATATCTCATACCACATATGCTATGCCACAATTACAATTAGTTAAATAGTGACAATGCAAATCATTAATTTTAGAATACATGCAATGGTTTTGTGACAATATTTACTTGCATAACAATAGAGATATAATATACTCACTTGGAAATGACTAACTACTTGACAAGTGATTCTTCAAATTTTAAATACCTTAACTTTATTATAGTTAATACATTGAGGGTAAATATGCACGAAAATGCCACATAAACAATTTGTTTGGGTAATTTCTACTTTTAAATATTCAAGTTACGCTGTACAAAATTATTGCAAAGATTTTATTTAATAAGAATGATATTTGCATATACTTATCAGAAAATTTTGCTTTAAATCAACCAAGACACATATATTATACATAAAATTGGTATACAATAATAGCCTATCCCATGAAAAATGTTTCAAATATAGGCTCTCAAAACAATAGTACACATGGAAAACATTTTGTATAGACACAAGAATTCTGTAAATGGTAAATATATTTTAACGGACAATATATAATAATGTATACGCGATTAACCTAAACTAGATGGCACGTAATTTTTAGTGTCGCCTCCTTTGGTCATAATTAGACTAAAATTTTGTTAATAATAACTCAATTGTGCGTTCATAAATGATCACTACCGCAAAACTAGCTCAAGAGGTCGGCCAGGCATTGTTCATATTGATCTCTCTACATGAAAATATAATTAAATATATACCTATATCGTTTAGCTGTTATCGGAGTAACGCAACTGTATGTAGCTACAAGGCGACACTCCCACGCAGACCCCTAATTGACATGTATTTATTAACTTCACTCGAACTAGGAACCATACCAGCTGTTAAATTTAGAAACAAAAGGTAATCAAGCAAGTTTTAAAGTATTTTCCTACGTTGGATTATAGATAAGTCATACTTGGTGTTCATAATAATTCTAACAAGCTTTGCCAAACGAGGTATTGTTTATGTGTATCGAAATATAGTTTATAAAATTTACTGTATAGATTAGGAATTAAAAATCAAAGTGTCTATTAGTAACATGAAACAGTCTATAATATTACAGAATATAGCCCTACCAAATATGAAATATCTACAATAAAATGACCAAACGTTCACACGCCTATTTTGACTGATTAAAATAAAAAAAAGTTGATATTACTAGCCTAAACTTTGGATTATTTCTTACTATAACTAAATGCAACCATAATAAAACGAGAAATTATAGAAACCAAAAATACGCAAGTACTTTGGGAATACAAATAAACCTATCCACGAGCAGTGATACCAAATAAATGTTTTAAATTCTAAAATTTCACAACATCAGGAGACAGTGAAAGATATAGACATTTACGGATCACTGTAGTTCACTGCAAATGGACTTGTTAAAATCAGACTAATATGAAAATTAACATAAAATAAGAAAGTAAGTAGTCAAATACTGGTTTAGCAAAATTGTTAAGCTTTGTAAAATCAGCAATTAATTAAATATAAAATATAGGGAATAAATGTGAGATCGTGTAGTATGCAGACTTACAGCCATCGAGTTATTCCTCAGACAATGTAAAGGGTGTTGAGGACTAGAACATGGTGGTTATTCTTAGCCAGAGTGACAATGTATCCTTCAGAAGTTATCTTCAATCCACAGCAGCGTGAAACCTGCAAGAATATTCTTCTTATTCATCATGTAATAAAACAAAGTTCTCTGCAAACACAAGTGCCCTTATTCCAGAAAATTTATTATTAAAAAATGTTTATTAATTACAATATTTAGACGGATGTGGTGGTGGTGTGGATGATCACAATGATACAACTGTTCATCAAAATTGGTTATCAGTTTGTTTTATTATTCTATTGATTTTTCACCACATTCATTCAATTGTTCTTAGTGAATTCGTGACAAAGCTTCTTTTAATAAGACCATTTCATTCATTATTTTATTTCCCCTTCTTTTTATACATTCTTTATTTTTGTTTGAAGTTTGTACATCAATTTACATCAAAGTTTGCACAAATCGGTACGGCAAAGTATCGATTATAGTAATTTATCGGTTATGGTTGGTTAAAAATGGTTTTAAGCCATCACATCTCTGAGTACAGGCCTTCCGCTGCAGCATTGTAGCGACGACTTTTATAATTGTTTGATTCTGCAGTAATATGAAGAAATTTTGACTAAAATAAAATGTTTAATACGGTTTATAAATTACTCCAATAAAAACGAGTAAGAATTTTTCACATATGTGCGACTTAATTCTTATTCTGCAAGTATCCTACTAGTTATGTAAAGTAAATAATTTGATTTAAAGGCGCTCTTATTGTTCATGAATAAGAACTGTCAAAACGGGCTTATTAAATTGTGACTACTATAGTTGACTTTTCCGTGTCGGAGATAATCAGAACAAGGTTTATATGTAAGACAGTGTTTGGAAAACCCACTGTAAATTTCATACATATGTACGATATTTTAAATATTATAAATTGACTTTCAGTTGCACCGTTCAATGAAAAATTCCGTTAAATAAATCCTTACGCGACAAACTAACTGACTGACAAGATACAGAAAACCACTGAAAATAGAGACATGGTATAAAATAAAATAAATACAATTTTTTTGGTAAGCTCATTTACCATTTTCCGTTTTAGTAAATTATACCTGTTCGAAAACGGGCCGGGTTGGTAGTACAAGATGGGCCATTAAGTTACGCGGATTTTATAAAAATCATAGAAAAAAATTACAAAGCTTAAAGATAATTCATATTTATTATAAACACATGGGAATTTTAATTTTTAAAAATAACATCGCTGAGGGTGTGCGTCTAAACGTACGCACTCATCGAATCTAGACCTTAAATTCGTGAAAACTCGCTGGCACATCGCTCGTGGGAGCGCGGACATCTAATTGCGAATGATGTTTTTGAGCTATGCAATCGTCGTCGGTTTATTGGAGTAAACACGGCTCTTGAGACATTCCCAGTGAAAAAAAAATCTGTGGCATGAGATCTGAGCACCGGAGAGACCCCGGAATGTCCCCTCGATGCGATATCAACATTCTACTAAACATTTCGTTTACAACTGCTAAAGAATCACTGCATGTATGGGATGTCGCGCCATCTTGTTGAAACAAAGTCCTGCTGTTGTAGGCCTTAAAAATATGCAGTTGTGGAAAGAAAAAGTTACGTAACATTGCTGTGTAGCGATTAGAATTTACTGTTACAGACTGGCCTCGTTCATTTTCGAAGAAGTGGGGTCCGATGATTCCTTCAGCCGACATGGCCGCCCAAACTGCAACCTTAAGCGAACACAAAGTCTTTGGTGTTTTTTAATTTGGGATTTTCTTCGGCCCAATACCGACAATTTTGCTTGTTGAGAAATCCACTCAAATTAAATAAAAAGAAAATATTGTTCAAACTTTGAAACGCTCTAACATTCTTTTGGCAAAAGCACGGCGCAGATGATGGTTATTCTGTTTCATTTCCTGGACTAATTGAAGTTTATACGGGTGAAATTTAAGATCTTTTACCAAAATACGCCTTAATGATGTCCTTGATATGACGAGCTCGGTTGATCTCTTTCGAGATGATAACTGGGGATCGCTTACAGTTTCCTCCGTTCGTATCGACCTTGGACGCCCCGTAGGTTTCTGATTCAGTGTCTAAGCCGTACTAGAACTTTTTGACCCACGACCTGATCACACTTTCTCTAGGACATTGATTTAGATCATATAAATTAAACTCAGAGCGAAATAGGCGCAATAGTGCACAAATCGCCATTTTTGTAATAGGCCTTTTACACAGAACGCACGCTGCTCATCAGTGAAACGCTCCATGGCGACTAAATTTCCCGATAACCAAGCTACCTATCCCCACTACCCGCGCCCTGCTCCCGCGTGCCTTTCACGAGCAATGTGATTTTAAAATTCGTACGCCTTAATGGCCCATCCTGTAGTTTATTTTTTCAAATGAGTTGATTACTATATATGTATAACCTAATGTTTATTACATTATGTATTCTCAATAATAAAATAGGCAACTTTCAACTCAAATATCAAGTAACTGAGTAACTAAGCTACAAAAACTCTGTTTCAATATTTTTTATTCATTTGTTTTTGTGTCATTTGTTTGCTCAACATTCATATTTGTTCACGATTATTGAAAAGTTAAAAATCAAGTCACGTTCGTATACAAGGTCCGGCGTTAAACCAACTTGCAGATACAGCCCGAATATTTTCCTGTGAGATTATCAAAGCAAGCTAAGAAGAGTTAATAGATTGGCTCCCAATATTTTTTAAATAAATCTTTATTTTGTTTTTGTTAAGAAATAGATATATTGTCTGGGGTTGGGGGTCAAGCGCACCTAAACTATTTTTAACAACAATAAGACAGAAGCAGGAACAAACAGGGCATCGACAACAATGCTGCGTACGAGTTCTTCGCATGAATAAATGACGGCCCCATAGCCCAGTTGGGAGTGACCCTGCCTGCTGAGCGAGGGTCCTGGGTTCGATTCCTGACCGGGACAAATATTTGTGACAGATAAATGTTTGTTCTCGGGTCATGGGTATTTGTAATGTTATATTTATGTATATCCATATGCCATCTGCAACATAGGGAATCGTCGTGCGGGTGTGTGTCATCTAAATATAAAAAAAATGTTTCAAAGAAACTATCTCTCCTATATGTAGATAAGACGTAATGAATAAAAAACCTGTATTTTTTCATCAATGGTAAATTATGATGGAATAATAAATTGAGCACTTACTCTTATTGGTATTTAAAGAATTAAGTTATCATCATATCACCATGTGATTCACAATACTTGCATCATGTTCTTCGCTTTTGCATAGGCGGTCGACTAATCAGCCATACGGATTAGTCGTTAGGTAGGCAGCCGATTGGCAAAACCGAATCATTGGCACATCACTAGCCATCTAGATGGTTACACTATATAAGTAAAACTCACCTTAACGTAGGGGCATTCAAATTCTGTGACCAGTACCCCATCACGGGAGAAAACGGCAACGTGAAACTTGTTGCCGTGCGAATCACCAATGAGGACGTCGCCGGCATCAGACACGTCGATGCCGTTCGGGAAGTTGGTCACATTCTCACATCCTATGCGACGTAAAAATCGTCCTTCGTCGTCGAATACTACTACACAGTGCCCTTTAAAATCACACACGTAGAACTCCTTGCCTGAAAATAAAAGATTACTATAGAAATCGTACACTATTCACTCCAACAATAATATTATTATTATTAATTGGCAACCCGTCCCGGCTTCGCACCGGTGTATTATCAATAGTTTTCGCAGCGTATGTGATGAAAGAAATTTTTCAGCAAATTTTTTTTCACCTTGGTTCACTTTACTAAAGTTTTAGCAAGGATCCCTTATTTTTTCTAATAATATATATAGCCTATGTTACTCAGGGATAATGTAGCATTATAATGGTGAAAGAATTTTTAAAATCAGTTCAGTCGTTTTTGAATTTATTCGATACAAACATCCAAAAATACAAAGCTTTCCTCTTTATAATATTAGTATAGATATATTTTTTCTTCAATACTTCTTCAAATTAATTTTAAAATGGGACTTTAGTTTACACCTCACATTATACGAATAAACTACATACATACATATAGATATAACATTATTTCAACTTACCGCTAATAGCTATATCCGAGGGCTCCCTCATGCACTCACTACAATCAAACCAGCTCATGAGGTCACCTTCTTCGGATAAGATGAAAACAGTTGGAGTGACGCTGTCTACAGCTACAATAAGACCCTCAGCCGTAACAGCCAACCCAGCAACAATATCGATGAATCGCACCTGCACACGAAAATTATAAAATATACATATTTTTAATCACAGAATTTAGGCTAAAAGGTCGAAGTTCGACTTTGTTGCATTACTTTGTATGGTTTAGAAATAAACTTAATGACAAGAATCGAAAGAAACATACAGCAATTTTCTTCAAAAAGTGTCCATTCTTTGTGAATATCTGCATCCGCGATCGTTCGTTCCCACGGTCGCAGACAACAAACTTTCCAGTAGCGCGAACGACTGCAACTTTACGTGGATACCAAAGCTGGCCCTCTTCTTTGCCGGCAACACCAAAGTTAAACTTATGGTTTCCAGATTTGTCGAAAACCTGCAAAATCAACATTTCTGGTTCAAATTATAACAAATATAGTATAATTAATTCTAGAGAATAATAAATTAGAGAAAGACATACATATCATGTCTTATTTATACACCAAATGTTTATATGTTTCATAACAATGGGGACAATATAGGCAGGTAAATATACACATTACCGAATAATAAAAACTTACCGTAATACGATGATTATTGGTATCAGCGACAATTATATCCTCATCATTTCCTAAGCAAAAGCCATGTGGTGAATTAAATTGGCCCTTTCCACCGCCCAACTGGCCGAATTTGAATCTAATATGCATAGGCGTTGCTTTATTTGCGCGTACAAGTGGAGCAGGTGGGGCTACCAAAGCTGCTTCTTCAGCAGGAGTAAGTAAAGGTCTTCCAGGAGACACACCACGCGGTCCAACTCCTCCGATACTTCCCACACTTCCAACACCTCCATAACCATTCACTTCTACGACAAAAGATTGATTTTTAATTTATATTACATTCACTAATTCTTTATTATTCGTGCAACAGTAACTAATTCAAAACCTCACCAGTATTCAATCCCAGCTTAGCAAGTGCTTGTAAATTGTTATATGCCTGTGGAGAATTCAAATCTCCAGCCAGTAATTCCGCCAAAGTAAATGAAGGGGCTGGTGAAGCATGAGGGGGTGGAGGTACATCCTTTTCTGCGATACTCGCTAGTTGCTGCAAGTTATACTCAACCATAGATGGCAATGCAGGAACACCAGTAACAGCACCTACACCTGGCACGCTATTTAGATTCACCACTCCTGGTATAGGGCCGGCATTGCCAACTGGGCAAACACCAGGCACCGCTCCTACACCCGGAACTCCAATACCAGGTACACCTCCAACACCAGGTACGCCTACAAGACCACCCACACCAGATACTCCAGTAACTCGGCGAACGTTTGCGAGCGGGAAATCATCAAACACAGGCGCATTTGTTATCGATACAGCAGGTGAATGGGAGTTAGATGCTACGGAAACGATGGCTGACGATTCGCTTGCCCGTTTTCTCTCCTCTGCAATGGTAGCTTCAGTACGGAATATACCGAATGTATCCTCTGTAATTGCATCAAACTTATCCATCTTTGTGACAAATTCCAAGGAGTAATCTATATCGAATTCCGGAGCTCCTTCCAGCAAACGAGCAAATTGAGAAGCTACAGTTTTCTTAAGCATCACTATTTCGGTGCCGTCTCCGCGTCGCAGAAGTTTTGTTGCAAATTTGCAAGCACAATCTATACGCTGAACAGTCTTATCGACGCGATCAAATAAATCCATAACTTTTAATTCTCGTTCCTTGTGGAGACGTTCGAGTTCTTCCAAAGCCTTTTCGCGGCGTCTTTCCAGCGAGGCTTTAAAAGCGTGAAAAGCTTCATTGATTACATTTTCAGCTTCATCTCGTTGACGTTGTAAATCTCCAAGAGCATCATCAAGCCTAGCTGATGCGCTGCCAGCAGTCACCGCACGTGCACTAGCTTCCACAATAAATTTACGTAGTTCAGCACGTAGATTAGGTTCGGCATCCACAATCCGTTCACAACGATGCTCCCCGACCTTGTGGTCCACAGTGAGACATTCAGTACAAGCTCCAACTTCACACTCACAACAATAGAATTTAAGACTCTCTCCAACATGACGGGTGCAGAATATTGGTTTATGCACCGCAGTCTTCTCCTTAGATGATCGCAGAGCATCAAAAGGTACTACTCGATGATTTTCAAAGCATCTCATAAACTCATGGGCAGAGTTGCAGTTGGAGCATAAGAAATGAGAACAATCAGTGCATCTTGCAACTGCTGGTTCCTTACTTTTGCAGCAAGTGCAGACAACAGACTGATCCATAGAGGACACATCAAGAATGTTGGTAATCATATAGTCAGATGGAAGTGATGCAGCTCCTCCACCAGTAATCTAAAATTTAACGTAAAAAAATTTACATCATAAAACACCTTTCGTTTTTCACAAACACTAATATGCATTAGTTTTGTTACCTTGGTCTCTTGCTTGCAAATGGGACATTCAACAGCCAGATCAAATTTAAGAGAATCTCCAGCTTCATTCACCAACAACTTGTCAATGCATGCTTCACAGAATACATGAAGGCATGACAATACTCTTGGGCTGCATAACTTATTGCTGCAATTATATAAATAGTAAAACATGATCATGAACAACACAACAACAAAAATAATGAAGTCTCACTTGTGGAAGTTTTAATTGCACAAGTACTTACTCGCAGATTGTACAATTCTGATCTTGTTTCCCATTCTCCATAGACTCCAAGGACCCTTCATCTCCAAGACTTACCAAACTATCCACATAAAGCTCCCCATTCAATTCTTCCATTTTAACTTATAATTATGTTTGGTGTATAATGTATATCCTTCAGCAGAACAACAATAATCTGAAACAAATTCAATTTACTAATCAATAAATTGCTACTTCTTTATACAGACAGTATAAAGATGATATAAAATATATAAAAGTTTAATGACTTTCCCTCCGAAAGACCAATTGTAAAAAGGTCACTAATGGACACTCAAGAACAACTGGTATGATTTACAATTGCTTTAAATAAATTGTTACATGACTCATAAACTATTTGTTTACGATGGATAATCTAGAATATCAGAAGTGGAAATGTTAAAGCATTAAGTTTGAACAAAAATAGTGCTTGAAAACCAATAAACAGCCATGGTAAATGCAGTGGAGTCATAGGACTGTGACCCAATCTCCTCTTCTAGATAGTCGAAGGCATTTAGGGGACCTAATGAACTTCTAAGTGAATATTGTCAATATCAAGTTCATTGCACTGCATATTTAAACTTGTCAGCCCTGATGAGTCATTTAAAATATCTTAACCATGTCAATTTTTTTTAGTGTTGTGGATGTTGTCCAGTACAATTATTTTGTATGGTGGTTCCAAACTTAACATTTTTGATTTTGACACTTTTTCAAAGTGAAGTGGTTGCTAAAAAGTCCAATACTCTTTTCATTTCAATTCAATTTTGACTATGAGGTTTTGAGATATAATACTGATGTCAGCAACAGCATTACACAACATTCTAACTGCATGGTAGTTAAATATCATGTAGTGTTACCATAAATTGTTTATCCTAAAAAAGCTAAACTCTAAATATTTAAACTGATTGATTAGTAGAGTATTGCTCAATTAGTTTGGGGTACACGTTGTAAACAGTATTTATGCATTATAAATAGTAGTTATAACTGTATTGTTGTTAACTGTATCATGTAGTCAACATAGACATGGCTCTTATTTAGTCCTAAAATAGTTACTGTAAGGTATGAGTTTGCTTATACAAAAAAAATATAACTGAGTATAAAGAACAGCAAAATAAATAAACAAAAAGAAGTATAAAACAATTTAATGTAGTGTAGTAATAGTATAATGCAAATATTTATGCACATGCAAAAGTTAACTTTGGAACTAAACTTTTTTCACAAATTAATCTCAATTTAGGTAAAAGAAATTAAATAAATAATAAATGACAAACAAGCCCAAAGAACCAAAAAACTATATATAATGTCAAATATTTTGGTTATAATAAATTGATGAACAAAAAATCTACAAGATATTTTTTGATTAAACCCCAAGGCACAAAACATGTAAGACCACATTGTGTCCATGTTTCATTTAACCAAGACACTCCTCCAAAGTAAATGAAAAGTTTTGTAACAATTTACATCAAAAATATTAATATGAATTGCACTGCAATGATTTCATTAATACAAATCAATACTTTTCTTGACTTTTATCATAATTCACAATAGTCCCCCTCCTTGTATATTTAACTGTATTTATAAATGGCTCAACAATAAATTATTTTTATTCTACTATTGAGCACCTGTGTCAGTACCATGACTTAATTAAGAATAAGGTATCATACTTTGTAATAATCTACCTATGTTGATGTTGATATGAATATAAAAGGTTGTGAGATAAATGCTTCAGTGAGACTAGGCCCAGTTATTGGACTGCTAAAACAAATAAATCAGCTATGTGATGTAACTATCATTATATCAGATACTGCTCGCCTTATACAAGGTAAACATTGAAATATTGTAATACAATAATACAATAGAAGTAATAAAAGAAATAACAATCTACTATAAGAAAGTGTTCTTACTAATCTATGAATAAATAAACAGTGAACTGAAATATTTTTATTCCTTGACTGAGTCAGTTAAATACATCAGTCCATATAGAATTGAACATTAAAAAATCTTTTTTCCTACACATAACACTCAAATGGTCTCTATTAGCTTATTTTCAACTATTGAGATAAAAAAAATGTTTAGTTAGGAACAAAGAAATTTAAGCTTATTTTAAATACCACTGAATAAGTAAAATAAAAACCTTACAAATATTCAATCACAAAAATAATGCATTACTAACATATTTATAAACCTATGCTACATTCATAGCACTCCTTAAGGCATTTGTTAAGACTCCTTAAGACAATTGTTAAGCTATGTCACTTAGGAGGCCACTCATTTTAACAACTCACTAGAGCAGTATTTAAATATGAATGATTAGCAAGGGCTAAAGGATGTGTGACACCTAAAAATCATAAGAGACCAGTAACCGACAGTCAGCCACTTATGGCTTGTAAGCCATACAAAATTAATCAGACCTATATTAGGCTACAGCCATTATGCTCAAGTTCTTATATTTGTCAATCTGTGAACTGTCTTGTTTTAATTTTGTAGTTTTATATTAGTACAAAAAATTAAAGAAATAATCTTCTTAATTTGTTTTGTAATAAGACAATAATTTGATCAATTACACAGGTTTTTGTTCATTGTAAATGTTTAACAGATAAACAATCAGAGGTGTGGTTATCAGTTAAATTTTTGACAAACACTTAAAGCAAAATTCAATAAGTGTTTCCATGTTTTTAAACTGTAACTGATTTGCCAATAACTCTCCACAATTAAAAATATACCTTTATGTAATTTAACAGTTGGTATTTTAAACACATTTATTCATAATCTAATTACAATAGTTTAGTTTTTTATATTCTGAAATGGGCTTTAGATCTTTCTCTTAAATATCAGAATTAAATATCTTCATATATTTAATATGCAAGCTTTTAATGAAGCATAAGTGATACTTAATTGCAATGGACTATATGAATTTTCTACAGAGCAAAATTCAATATTATGCATATATGATATGAAGCTAATGAATTAAGGAGTAATCACTCATACTGACACACACATACATAGTAATAACAAATGTAAGTGCTAAAATCATTGATATTATTATTGTAATAAACCGGTATTAAAACTGTCATTATAATATTTATATGTTTTAATAACATTACAGCAATATCTAAATTAGAACTTATATTTGCAACTGTCACACTTTATAGTATTCAGATTATCAAAAATATATAATCAGTAGTTTACACATGTTCTATATCATTAGATTACATATGTTCTTATGGAATGAGATCAATTTGAAATAAAAAATTGGTAAGGCAATTTAAAAATGCCTAAAATGAAAGACTAACAGAGCAAGGTCCACAAATCAATCATGGTTCCCTTGTGAATAAGCATATAATTCTGTGGAAGTGAACATTTAGCATTTAAGGAGCTGTGTGACTATTTGTCTATAGTATAATAATAATTATTATCACCTATAATAAAACAATAGTATATAATATATATAATATATATATATATATATA
>PDGT01000010.1:6027983-6055751 GCA_003671415.1 Megathymus violae
TATAAATATATATATATATATATACATACAAGCAATTTTATACACATATATATTGTATATACAATATATGTATATACAATATATATGTGTATAAAATTGCTTGTTTAAATATTTTAAATATTATTCAATAGGAATAAAATAATACTATAAAATTGAAATACTATTAACAATTGGACAGTAGACTTGCAACTTATACACACGAAATAGGTAAAAATTATTAATAATAAATTAAATTGTAAATAATAGTTCACTACAAAAAGCTAAATTAATAATCTTCTAAGGAACTGCAGTATGCCATTACGACAGTTAGTAAGTACTCCCCATAAAACTTAAAACACGCAACTTGAACGTAATGCCCAAGAATCACTTGAATATATCCGTGCAAACATATATTTTTGATTATAAAACACCAGCATGTCACAAAATCAGATCCAACGAAACTTAGCTATACGCCTATATAATATAATCAAAAACGCAATGCACCATGCATGATGCAGACAATGGCGAAGGTCGATAGTCCATTCTCACATGTATTTAACCAAAAAAGGTAATCCGAAAGATAATAGTTACTATTATAATGGCAATTACTAACCTTTAACAGTAATAATTTGCAGAAAAGCAGTTAATTAAACGCGCAGAATGTTCTACCACGCCGTAACTATGAGAATACTCATCACTAGGTAAATAAATAAAAAATGAGCATCAAGCTTTAACAGATTTTTTTAAATAAAATAGTTTCTTCGATGAATTGAAAATATTGTTTTGTCACGTTCTCATTTTAAAAAGACCAATGAATACATCACTGCTCCGGTATTGATTTTCTGCGTTTCGTTAGTTGCGCTTCACTTCAAATGACTTTTTATCGAACGAACGAACGAATAGCAACTCCGCAAGCAAATCGGAGCCACAGATAAGGCTAGAAACATATTTATGTATTCTATGTAACGTGACGGGACATGAGCAGGGTTTGTAGATTTACACTAACGTGTTATGTCGGATGACACGTAACGTTGCTACGTTTTGAATTTGGTAGATAAAAGGCCCAGAAAACTTTACATGGGCGCTTTAGCTATGCATGGACTTTTAAAAGTTTATATCAGTACAAATCAAAATTGCATTGGATGTGTTTTATGAAATAAATCAAGTATTTATTCATAAGTATTTTTTTTTGTTTTAACACCAAAATGTCATAAGTGTCGGAATACATAACTAAAGGTACATAATGGCCTACTCACGTTGTTGATTAGTCAGATTCCCCGGACTCATGTCGGACCTATCCGAGGTCCTTTCTCAAAAACCGTCACAGGCACTAGTTGCCTGGCTACTGTTCGTGTTCTACTACGTCACACAAACAAAGTTCCAATACAACAAACAGAACTGGTTTTTAGGCCTGAGGTACATTCATCCTACCTATTTTTATTACTTTACGTACCTTGCATGGTACTAGGTACTTTTCTCTCGTTAGTGTGGAAGTTTTATGACATGCGTCGTATCCGAATTCAGGGCGTGTTTGACAATTTCTAATCCTCTGCTGTTCATTATTCCGGTGCTACGTATATGCTCTGATATCCAAGTCGCAATATTGCGTCGAGTTTCACCTATGTAACTCTTGCTCCTGTTACAAGGTATCATATGCACACCCGGTACATTTAACGGATTTCGGTTTTTGAGTGAACATAAGAACTTCCTTAATTGTGAAAGTGAGTGGAATAAATATGCTTATGTTGTTTTTGGATCATAAGATGTGTCCGATTCCAAACTGTTACACCTTTAATGTAGAATAACTAAGAAGGTAAGAGTTCCGAACTCATCCGTCTCTGATGTATATTGCCGCCTATCAACCGAAGGCTACGTCTCCATTTGTAACCGTTGGATTACAGGACGTGTCTCATATGGTTTAATTCGGCATTCACATACTGAAAATCGCATAACTTCAAAGCCCGGCTGATTAAAAACGTGGAAAACGATGACACGTTGAAGCGGTGGTGGTGGCTGTTTGATTTACGGACAAAATAAAAACATTTATGTAAAAACCAAAATGTAAGCTTCATTTTAAACATTTTATTTCAAATATTTTATTTCCTTAGGCACAGCATTATATATTTTGCCGCACATTACTAGACTTTTATTATATAAAGTCGTCCTGAACTTATTTGCTATTACAATTTTCTATGGACGTTTTATATTCCTTGAATATACTTACTACCGCCTTTAAGACGTACATAGAGGACAAAATAAGTAATCTTCATTTTTTAGTAGTGGCCGAAATCACTCCTATGACATCATCACAGAATATCTCTTATGCACTGTAGATTTTTTACTTATAAAGCCTACGCTTATATTTGAGTAATTACTCTTTATTATTAAACCTTATTTAAAAACATCAAACACAGCGAGCACAGAAATAATTTTAATTAAAGTTTATAAAATATAATGTCATTAAATTGAAAATAATATAATGGATGATAAAAACTAAAAAAAAATTAAACTGTCGGATCCATATCTAACATTTTTGACGTGAAACTGAGAATTACGAATAATGAACTGGCAGCTATAAATAAACTGGTTACAATACATATTAAATAAACTATTTAATAGATAAAACTTAATTCTAAAGTGCACATATCATTTTAAAAATAAAACATATTTCTTGATAAATATACATATACATCCATCCATACATATACATCTTGTGTTCACGAATAGCCGGAAGTGGACAATGTCCATTCATAGACTTATCCATCATTCTCGTATATTGATATGCAAATATGAGTTATTATTACAATTTACTCAAAAACTGTAAAAACTATTGTTAAAGATTATCAGTTTTTGCTTAGATTTATTCATTCATTCCTTGTCATTCGACCATTTAATTTCAAATTCAAGTAGTAATAAAAATATAAAATATATTCAAAACTGAAAATTCTGTTGCAAAAAAATAAAGGAGATACTGAAATAATTCTATAAATACAATAAGGAAGAAGGAAGGTTAATTCAACAGTTTCGTTGACCATTTAAGCGTTAACTCAGGCACTACGACAAACCACAGTGACAGTAAATGTTTCCATTTTTAATGTAATAAAATAGTAGGCCGCTGGTGCAGCAATTCACGCAAATGTATTTGTGCTATATTTTGCGAGTATCTTATCTATGGATTTTTCAAAATCAAATTGATTTTTTTATGTTATATCCGACAAACGAGCAGATGAGCCACCTGATGGTAAGTGGTCACCGTCGCCCATGGACATCAGCAAAACTAAAGATATCACTGATGCGTTGTCGGCAAGGAAATGAGAAAAAGTAAGAAAGAAAGTACTGGCTCCCAAGCCCCCAGCGGCAACACGACGAGTCGATTGGCGGCTGACTCAAGCAGGAGGGTGGTAACTAGCCAGGCAGGCTTCACGGAAACATAATAATACTAATGACTTCATAATAATACTAAAAATATAATCCTTACGCGAGGCCACCACCGAACCGGCTGGCCTCTGTCGCCTCTTACGACACCCTGTTCTGCCAGCATGGGATAGGGGGGAATATTATAGGCCATCCCAATAGGGCCATAAATTAAGTAAATGCTAAGACAATCTCCTAATAATAATTAGAGAAATACATATTATTTTTTCCATTAGTAACTCCATGATTTAATATAAGGATTAAACATTTCATATTTGTATAAGGCCTTTTACAAAATAAAAAATCTTAACACTCGGTTAATCCTATGACCTTAGTGAGTTTAACTCTAGGAACTGTTAATAAAATATTTCACTGCTTGAATTATTACTAACATTTTAATTTTTATTTTTTAATAGGTAAAGACAAAAATTTATTGACCAACATACAATTTTTACTATTTACATGACAATAATAATATTATATAGAATAAAAAAAAAAGAAATATGTTCTAAGGATTTATTTACTTCGTTATCACAACGGAATTATATTACCTCAAAGAGTGAAAGGATAGTTGGTTTAACCGATATATTTTAAACCTTACAGAAGAGTCATTAAAAGTTTAAAATTTCGGAAAAAAGCATCATATTTTTTTTGTGTTAATCATCGACAAACGAGGAGACGAGCCGCCTGATGGTAAGTGGTCACCGTCGCCCATGGACATCAGCAAGACCACTAATGCATTATCAACCAGAAAATGAGAAGAAAGTTAGTAAGAAGGTACTGGCTCTCAAACATAACAAAAAAACTACTTAATATATTTGAAATCAAATAAACGTGAATGAAATTCATTATAAAACGTAGCGTCGTTGATGCTAACTTTAAATGAAATCGATCTATAATTGTCTTTTAATACAAATTATCTTAAATTCCCTATTTTTAGAGAAATAAAAAAGGGATTTAAGTGACTTCATAGTTACAATTAACAACAGGAAAAAAAGCAACTCTCCAGAACATTTTAAGAGTAACCCAAAAAGCATGACGTGATGTAGCCCAAAATTACTAGCAGCAAGTTATTTTTCTCAACTGCTAATTAAGATTTAAATGACATGCAGGCGAAATTACTGGTGCCTCTGATTTCAGACTTTAGAATGCTTGGCTATAAGTTTTCAATCTCGGGTTCTGTATTAAGGATGTTGTCAAGACTGTACATATATCCTGGAATAAAAAGGCTGACAATAACTATTATAAACTTCCAATATTTGTGTTATCTCAATGACTTGCAGTGGTTTCCTCTTGCCTTCTGCACCATTCACCACTATTTTACGGTTATTTTTAGACCCCAGAAAGTTGGGACCTCTGAGAGATTTTCCTATCAGATGAATGGTTATATCGCTTCAGTTCAGTCGCCAGAACCTTCTCGATTGTCAAGTAGGGAGTACCGCTATAACAGACTTACAGTTTGGGTATGCTTTTGTTATTGCATATCCCCCTTCTTAACGCCTGTTACATGCGCAACCTACATGGAGACCGCTGACACTGCCGCGCGTTACACGCGTAGCCTACATGGGGACGCTGGCGGTACCGCGCATGTTAACCCAAAGTGTGCCATTAATTTACATGTCGCTGAGTAGACATCGGCATTTAATAAGTTTCATTGTAAATTAAAATTGAATTAAGAATCATTGTATAGCTGGTACATGCAACGACCACTATAATCTTAGTTAAATCCATAATTGCAAATTTAAATAATTAAATAAATAAGTTTTAGAATCTTTAGTTTTTTAAGGCGTTTTTTAAAGCTGTCATAAATATTATTATTTTGAATCACCTGTAAACTGGCAGAATGTGTAGTATGTGCACAGAGTAAATTTTTATATACCGAAAAATATATGCTTCGACTGGCTCGGCGTAGGTTATGATAAGTTGGATTCAAATTTTGTAGTGTCGTGTTTTGAAGGAAAGACATTTTACTTATCTTGTTTATCAGGGAATAAAGTCATTTTAGTATGAAGTCGACCCCATTTCGAACATTTCTGATGACTGTTTTGTAAAAATGTTTATTACATAAGAAATTCAAAAGTTCACAACAAAATAAATAATTATTTAAGACATCTACTAATATAAATAAAAAATAAGGAAATAGAGTGATCACACTTATTAATTTAATTTCTTATATAGAAAAAGAAACATGACATTCAATATTATTATCTAATCATAATGAACATAAAAAAATAACGATTGTAAACGTTATAAAAATACAGCAAAATATACTTATCTGAATATTATCTCGTAGGTACATAGAGTCAGATATCAATATAACCTACAGAGGCGTAGTCACAGAGTACATTATTTTATACTGAAAGGCGTAATAACGTTCTGTTCCACGTCGCTGAGGCGAGTGCCTCTTCTGACTACCGTTTTTGATGTTAATTTTTGATGTTTTTATGTTAATTACAAACATTTTCGGTGAAACAAAATCAATAAAAGTATATTAAAAATAGTTTCTATCACAATAAATAAATAATAAATAATGAATAAATTATAAATACAAAATGCTACTTTTCAACATAAAATTTGAAAATCCAGAGGAAACAAAAAAGATCAACTTCTGTTTTTAATCACTGGATGCAGTCTTCTAAAAATAATAAAATGGGAAGGTTTATAGGTAGTCAGGTAATTGCTAGGTAAACAAAGTCATATACAGAAGATTACATAAAGAGCTGTTTTAAATATTCGAGAGATGCTTTTGTCTGCTCAAATAGTGAAAAAAAGAACAGTAAAAATGTGTGCAAACATAACAAACCAACAAATTGAAGATCTCAAATTAGGTTCCATTCTATCAATAACAATTAACGAGTCTTGTGATATAAATGACACAGCTCAAGTTTGTCTTTTTGTGCTATTTATATTTATTATAGCCGCAAAAAAAATCACGAGATATTTACTTCATTACCATTGTATTAATTTATTATTCATCAAGAAGCAAATGTTTGCCGAAGAAGTATTTGAAATACTATTATAAATGTAAAGATACTTAGCTTCTCCTACTATGTAGCTATATTTTTGCGAACCACTTGGTGAAGAATTCAGATTTCATCGCAACTCTCACATTTAAAGAGACTGTCATGTCAATGCTATTCTAAAAACCTGTATGATCCAAGGTGCTGCCAGCCGTTTAATTTTCGTAGGCTTAAATGTAAGCTTCAAAATATATGAGGGATTAAGCCCCGGGGCGCAGGCCAGATGCGAATCAGGTTAGCCGACTTTACATACTTTTCACATAATTAAGAAGTCTTATGTATGCAAGTGACCTCACGATGTTTTTCTTCACCGAAGAATTACGTTTTAATTATGTTATAATTTACTTTTAATTACGTTGTATGTTACATTCAAATTTGAGTCTTCCGTGCGAGATACGGGCTTTCAAACAACTAGGCAGCCCCTATTTATTGTTTAATACAAATACTTACCTTATCATCAGTCGACGCTGCAGTAACCAAAGTGTAATCAATACACTGTGCACCTGCTTACAAAGTTATTTTTATCATTGCCAAACTGCGTATTAAATCGATTCCGATTTTAAATGTAGGATTTATTTTATAAATGAAATTAGACTTGCTTAGACAATTAGCTGCCAGTGTCTCCAATAAAAATATCCATACTAATAAATAATTTTGTGTTCGCTTTCTGTACTTGAACGATATATGAGAAAAAACATTATGACGGGCCTTTATTAAGGCAATAGAACCCAAAACAATAGTTGTTAGATTTTTTGTCAGTTTGTCTATGCATTTGCACGCGCTAATCTTAAAAACGGCTTAACCAATCGTTATGGTTTTCAATGTATAATGAATTGCAGTAAGCATCACTTAATATTTAAAGTTCGTTTCATTGCAATCCGTCCATAAATAAATAAGTTATAAATGAATATAAAATAATGTAAGGCGTAGTTTTTCTGAAGCGAAGCGAGGGCGTTTTGCTAGTTATAATAAACATTAAGATGATGTACTATAAGGTCAAACTGGGACAAACCAGAGTGTAAGGACTACTCAAGATGTTTTATGTCTAACTGAATATGTTAACTAAGTACCACCAATCGGATTTTCTTTAAAATCTATAACGTTTTTAGTTTTAATCATCGTTAACATTTTTATATGTAAAAGACTTAATTTGAATGGTGCTTCTTAAATAACTGCCAGTGTATGTTAATACTTACAAATTATCATCGTCGTAAAAACATTAAGTGAAACTGAAAAAAATTATTTTGGATGATCCTTGAGAAAGCGCTGCTTAGGTGAGAATGTGTCAAGTCTTTAGTAAATGGTGAAAAGCTTTTGAATTTTTTTTTATAAATGGCTAAAAAAATTAAATTCATAATCCAAAGACAGCTAAACCTTGTTTATAATAAAAAAAATATTTTCTGTATAGGATATGTTTCATGCATAGGGTAATTTTATACAACTTTTAGTTATAGTATCTGCTCTGTGCTCAGTAACATTGTTGTCACTTTTGCTTTGTCACTACCTATACGTTAGTTTATTGTTATGTATGGTCACGTCAATCAACGTCAAACCAAGTCCTCAGCTTGCTGCCAAACAAGACTAATAGTTACAGAATATAAAAAATCCAAATACGGTTTACTATTTCAAATAATTTTACAAAACTTAGACTGAAAATAAAAAAAAAAGTACAATGACTTTTATTAACAACTGGGAAGAGTTTGAAAAGTCAGCTGAAATGTTATATCTACGAGATCCTATCAATACTCGTTACAGTACAAAATATTCCCATTCAAAAGGGGTTTTTATTGCCAAAATCACTGACAACAAAAAGGTAAATAATGTGTGATGGAAAATGCGGTTTGCACATAGTTTTTACTTGTATTACTAATTTTAAAGTGCCCTCAATTATGTAGCTAATTTCAATATGCGCATGGTACCTTTAATTATTATCTTTTCAGTCTGGTAATATGAATTTGAGATTTTAATGTAACAAAAAGTCTAGATCTTATAACTTCTATATCCTCCTTCCGTAACCTATGTGTATAAAAAGTGGTCAATCACAATTCTTTTTTACTAAACACACCCTTTTTCATAGATTGTCATATTAATCTAATCACCTATCTGAACATAATCACAGAAATCAAATACCTTATTCTGAAATTTGTAAATTGTTAAGCTAATCTAACCGATTATTAAATTATATATTATATATATATATATAAATTTTGCAGTGTCTACAATTCAAGACTGAAGTACAACAGGATGTAAGGAAAATAGATAAGTTCATATCAAATTTAATGAGGCATATGGCATCTAATGACAATTAAACGTTTGTTAAAAAGAGTTATGTTTGAATTTTACACATACCTTGTAGTTAATCAAGTATACATTTGCAATGTTCACTAGAGTATATTTTATATGCACTTTGTTAGCTGGGAAACAAGGACATATAACAAATCATTGAACTCAAATCACAATTGAGTTGTAATTTACCACCAAAATGTAATATAGGTTAGGTTCAGACCAGCTTTGCAACGTTTAGAAAGTAAGTTACAAAGTTAAGGATTTAGGATTATAGTATAGGATTTTCTGTGAAACATGAAATTCAATGGGGATAGTCAATTTTCATGTATTATCTTCATCTTTTACACTGCGCACTTAAATTTTAAATTAAACAATAACATTATGTTAATAATGTTATTTTTATTTATTCTTCAGTGTAACATTCTAAAGTTAAATTTTACAAAGGCAGACTTTATACCTGAGGGTCAGTGTGATGAAGAAATTTAGTAGGTTGAAAAAAAATGTAAATGTGTTTTTGTATGTAAACAAAAATGTTCAATTAAATGATAATAAGATCTATTAGTGATCTTAGTAATCTCAGGTATGCAGACGTCACCACACTGCAGCATCAGAGATTCAGATGGGTGAACTATTCAGAACAGCGGAGAGTGAAAATGAGTCTGTTGGGCTTACAATTAACAAGGTAAAGACCAAACTTATGCTTTTTTTTATGTTAATAGCCGACAAGGGAGCAGACGAGCCACCTGATGGTAAGTGGTCACCGTTGCCCATGGACATCATGAAGTCCAAAGGTATCATTGATGCATTGTTCGCCAGGAAATGAGAAGAGATAAAAAGAAGGTACTGGCTCTCAAGCTCCCAACCGGAACACGACGAGTTGTTTGGCGACTGACTCAACCAGGAGGGTGGTAGCTAGCCAGGCAGGCTTCACGGAAAGATAATAATACCAGTAATAATATTAATGACTTCATAATAATACTGATAATATAATCTTTACGTGAAGCCCTACCACCAAGCAGGCTGACTTCTGTCGCCACCCTGTTTTGCCAGCATGGGATTGGGGGAAGTATTCTAGGCCGCCCCAATACGGCCAAAATATGTACGTAGATAGAGCTGACCAGCTTCTGCGGACTGGATTGCTGTCTGATCTGTGGATCGTGGTTAGTGACTAGGGTGGATGCGACAAGGAATTCAGATGATGAACTCAAATGACAAAAAGTGCAATGTGCAAACTAACAAGAATCTAGCAAAATAGAAATGTCTCCAATACTACCAAAATGTGACTAGTAGGAACTTCGGTGTTTTCCATTTTCTCGTACGCATTGGAGTCCTAGACATTTCGCACGGTGGACAGGAGGAAGATCGACGCTTTTGAGATGTGGCACTTGAGGAGAATGCTGTGCATACCGTGGACAGCAAAAAGAACCAACAGATCTATTCTCGACCAGCTTTAAATTAAAACCAGACTCCACAATCTGCTACCAACGAATACTCTCCTAATTTGGCCACATAGCACCTATACAACCAGACAACTTTGATAAACTGGTTGTGGTAGGCAAAGTAGACGAAAAAAACCTAGAGGCCGATTACTTACCCGTTGGTCTGACACTGTAAAGAGGATCATAGGCATCTCAGTAAGTGAGGTTCTCAGGAAGGCAGAAGACAGGGTGGCATGGAAGCAACTCGTCAGCTCTGCCACCAAGACTTATCAGATCAGGCACGACCTTCAGAAATAAAGAAACCGACTAAGAAGAAGAAGAACTTAAGGTTGTACTGGTTAGTACTAAGACTTTATGTACTTCGTTCTTTGACCAGATGGATAACTAAACGACGTAAACTAAATTATATGTGCAAACCATCAGTTCACGTACCGTCTTTGATGTTAGTTTGTATCAAAAGTGAATGATGGGAAAAGTTGCATGTCTCGTGCAATCAGTTGGATTATAAGTTGGAAAATTTCATAACCTATTGAATGCCTTCACTCGACATAGAAACTAGCGGCTCTCCAGGTCCACCTGGCAACAAACTTCTTAACTACTAAGTTCTTCTAACTTTTCTAAAGTCATTCAAATAATCGCTTTAGCAAGTCGCTATGATGCACATTCTTGAAAGAAAAAGCGGCAAAAAAGTTCTAAGGAGAAAATACCACAGTTGAATCACACAAAACATACCATAGGACTGATCTGGGGAACGTTTTTTTTACAATTAACGGCTGCACTTAAGGTACCTAAGCAGATAGAAAAAAAGGCCGCGTGAGTTGTTTTAGCTCCATAAATGCGACGTTTGTTCATAGTTTTATCGATTTATTACATTATATAGCAATTATACAAAATAATTATTACATAAAATAATTTAAATCTCGATAGAAATTTTATTTAGTAGGATATGTATTTTTTTTTGTCAGAAAGCATTTTAATGTTTGGATTAATCTTAGTAACGCGCATTCTTAATTGATTCTGTAAATGTGAATTTGTTATTTACGTTCTTAAATTATTTTTATTTTTTATCATGAGAAAAAATGTTGACTCGCAACAGTAAGTATTTTCAAAGCAGGAAAGTAAACGGCGTATATGCTCTAGTAGACATGGATATCCAGCAGCATTTTTCTAGCTTTTTCTTTGTTTGTTTTCGAATGGGAAACTTTCAAAAGGTGCCCGGTGCCGTGGGAGCGACGCCGTGTTACGTGGGATTTTTACCACATTAACACCGTCCCCCCGTTGACCTTATTCAGCGCTATGTAGAGGACTCCGGGATCTCCATTGGAACGCAACCAGAGTCCTCTAAGCGCGGTACCCCTGTCGAGCTCTACCCTGGAGGGACAACATGTCCCCTCCCGCACCATCCAATCTTATCGACGGTACGCATTTTTCTACCTATGTACGTCATGTCAAGTCACAAGCATCTTTTTAATACATTAATAATAAAAAGTAGTTCCTGTGTAGAAAAGACTTAAATTGATACCGTTTTTTATTTAATTTTTTTTTATTGTTGTTATCTGTATAGTAAAATTTAAAAATTGTAAGATAGAAATCTCATGGAGGTTACACATGCGGCCCTGAGACCGTCGGTTCCCGTCTCTGCCATAGGACATACTATAATATGAAAATAGCTAAAATAATCTCATCTTGCTGTTCCTGCGTCACTTAAGAACCTATCTTTCTTGTAGGCTTCTATTGCAATCGAGAACCCATAGTTAATCCGAGATTTTACTAACTCAAGTGCATCTTTATTTATAAAATTTGAATTTGAACCTTATACATTTGTTACCAACAATATCAGCTTTTTTGTTTTTAATAATAAGTTAATAGATGTAAACCAAAGCAAAACTTGTTAAACAGTACAAATTACACGGTCAAAACTTAATCCTATAATTACTTTAAAGAGTAAAAGCATTAGCAAACATTTTAATATAGTCTGTTTGAAAGATACCTACATTATTATACATATTTAATTACTTTTATATACATATTAATTTGTATAACCCCAACGAAGTCTGTGCGGGCCACTAATGCCTAATAATTACTGTAATAACATAATTACTAAAAATAAAATTTAATTATTGTAAACTACAAAACCATCCCATTCATTGTGAGGACTACAATAATATAATTCTAATCTCGATCCACGGAGCATTCTCGTTTTTTTTTTGTATGTTAATAGCCGACAAACGAGCAGACGAGCCACCTGATGGTAAGTGATCACCGTCGCCCATGGACATCAGCAACACTAAAGGTATCGCTGGTGCATTGTCGGCCAGGAACTGAGAAGAAGGTAAGAAATAAAATACTGACTCTCAAGCCCCCAACCGGAACACAACGAGTCGTTTGGTGACTGACTCAAGCAGGAAGGTGGTAGCTAGCCAGTCAGCTTTCACGGAAAGATAATAATATCAATAATAATAATAATACTGATAATCGAATCTTTACGCGAAACCGTATTTCGAGCAGAATGGCATCTGTCGCCTCTAACGACACCTTGTTTCACCAGCATGGGATTGGGGGAAGTATTCTGAGCTGCCTCCATACGCCCATCTAGTGGTCATACCTAAACGTTGGCAGGTACTCCTGGAGACGACGCTGTATTTTTTTTTTAAAGTATGATTTTATAAAATCAATTGATTGTATTATGATAGCACAATGCTTAAGTTTAATACATTGTGATCAACACAATCGAACGTCTATTAATAATTAGAAAATATACTTATCAGTATTCTGCTTATTTTCACAAGCATCAAATTCGCAAAGGTGATATTTTTCCCTCTCGACAAAACTGAGCCTAATTATCAATATAATTATATGAACCGATAAACTGACGGGTTACGGTACTCTGTATAAAAAAGTAACCGCCGTAAATAAAACTGTCCAGTATTTGGGAAGTCATGTACTGTCTGTCACGAAGGGAGCAGTGGACCTACTTTTTATTTACTAGCTCACAAAAAGTATCGACGGTTGATTTGTAAAGGTGGCTATAAAGGATAACATATATAGGAAATATAAAGAACTTTACCCCTCATGCTGGGTTAATCTGGGTGGTATATACAGCCCATCGATCTCTAACATAAAGGACCTAGCGCAATTGACTTGCTTGTTTGTCACAACGAGCAGAAAACAAGGGATAGATAGAGAAATTAATTTTCAATCAAACTTAAGTTGCCATGGTTAGATCGCATGCTTCGTAAAGTAAGGTCCTTGAAAAAGTTGATTTATTCCATGGGTGTATCTTTACTTTCAAGACCGGGAAACAAACTGTTTAGTAACGTTTTAAAGTGCTTCTGATGTTTAACCAGATAGTACAAGCGCAGAGACGACTAATTAAAATAAGTCGATTTTCTGTGTACTTTTTAGCTTAATTCATAAAAATTTCCACAAGGAAGCACAATAATCTCAAGAACTTAAGAATATTATTGCGCTGTAGTGTTAGTACAATATGTAAAGAGGATCCGTTAGAAACCGATGCATATTTACGTCAAACAAGGCTGTAAATACGTAGGATCATTGTTTTTACAGGAATTAAAAAAAATACTTACCTATATTCTTTACGTTTCTAAGCAACATAAGCAAAAGCTTTTTATATAATCAGCCTTGCTACTCGAATACAGTTATAAGGTAACTTTGAATTTTATTTGTAAAATTGCATTATAATAACAATCAACCTAATATTACATTAGTAGTTAGCAGTACCTACTCAATGTTATCGTACTATGAAATAATGATATTATAATAATTTATTTCACCACTTAAAGAGCATTAAAAGTAATAACAATTGTGTAATGTTATATTAAAAAACTTTACCATAGCATATATTTTTTCCTAATTATGTTGCATCAGAGTATTTAATTTACTAGTAAAAGTAAAGTTGCCAATGCGGCAACACTTTGTCCAAATTCTGATCTTGATTCTCGACAGAACCAAGAACTGTCAAAAATGTTGATGGACATTGGACATGTTATTTTACTGTCATGCAGTGTGAAACATAAATAAAGCGTATTAGTTTTCAAGAAATCATGACTTAATACTCAGGCCTAAGCTATTAAAATGAAATAATATATTTAGAGAAAATAACTGCCACTTACATATTTGTTTTTAATTAATGACATTATGGATGGTTTAATTCACGCGGCATTGGAAGCAGAGGCAAGTAAAAATTTGTTTTTTGGAATAAATTATAAAGTTCATCAAAAATATTGCACTAAAAAGTGTTTAAAACAATATAATCGTTATTATTTCAGGTAATACTAAACCGGGCTAAACATGTAAATACAAACATAACTCAGTTCGACAGTGGTGTCCCAGACCATAAAATGACTTGGACTCATGAAAAAATGCATCTCGCAGAAACTGTAGACGATTCTAGAATGAAATTTCAACGAAATACTGCCAGTTCGACTGGTTCTAAGGCAACAGGAAAGTTTGATTTGTTTAAAAAGCTCCATGAGTTGTACAATGAGCTAAGTAGAGAGGAATCGTCACAAAACAATTATGTGAGTACAATATAATGTTAAATTGTATTAAAGTTTTCCCAGATTATATTTAAGACCATTACATTTAGTCTCAGGGCTTCACCAAATGTTTGTAGGCCTATTCCGCTGTTTCTCCATTCCTAAACATTTTGTTAACACAAACTAACTAAACTAAATGATTAGCTTGTATGCTCAACTGTGCTATGAATTTTGATACAGTAAGACTTGGATTGTAAAACTGCAGATAAAATGTGCTTCAAATATAAAAATATCAACCATGAATAGTTTAACAGTACCTCAAGTTATTTATTAATTGTTTTTCTAGGTCATTATCGAGATTTGGTTTGATATAACATAAAGATGATAAATATTTTATTAATTAAATTGCAACAAGTTATAAAATTACCAGAATAAGGTTTAAAGTGAGATTTAATCAATTTCTTCATTCTTACATATCCTATTAATTTTACAGCAAGGACTGAAGACAACATCATATTTATTAGAAAAATTATTAGCAATATATAATCTTAACACTTTGATAATAAACTTATACCCTGGGAATAAAGGATACTCTTTATCTCTGAAAGTTAATGGGAACATGCAATACCTTCACCCACCTGATGCTAATCATGTAAGTCATAATTATAATAAAATTGTATCTGCTTATGGTACATAACGTATACACTATACTTCTACACTACGAGTTTTAAGTGAGCTTAATAGTAATATTTACCTTTACTTATGTTGTAATAGGAAAACAAAGAACTTTGGTGAAATGTATTTGACATATAATCTTACCCTACTAGGCATCTTCGAGCCAAGAGGAGACTTTAATAGAGACACCTCGGTGGCCATATGAAGAGGAGGAGTTGTTAAGTTACATTGACAATGAAGAATTGCCAGTGGTGCTTTTAGATCTTTTGGAAACTGAGCATTCCTGTCTGTTCTATTCGGGGTGCATAATAGCTCAAATAAGGGATTATAGGCAGGCATATCCCAGTTTTATGTGTGACACACATCATGTTCTGTTGAGGCCTACCAACCAGGTGAGAGTTGAGAAGTTCCCAGCAACAATGAGAATTTTGTTTAAAGTAGGTCATGAATAGATTGTAATTTATTTGCATTGGGTTTGTTAATATTAATACTATTTTTCTCTTAATGTATTTTGTAACTTTTATACTACCATTTAAGATGCTTCAATATTTTAAAACAAAAGGGTAGTGTAACATGATTTGAAGCAATCGTTATAGTTATTTTAGTTATGATAAATTTAATCTTAATTTAAAATTATACTTTTTTATTACTCCTTTCTTATTTAAGAACTGAGCAAAATATATATCTTTTTAATTAATTGCTTATTTTATTACTTGTTAATTAAGTATGGAGCTTCTTTTTTTATTTAATTCTATTATCACAATATTATAAGGCTTAAATTCCACGTTATAATTTTAGGTATAAATTTATGGTATTTTCCAATTTCAGGTTATTTTTAATTGTTTAGGTATTAATGTAATAAATAATTTTGATGGTTTCCATTAGTCTAGTTTGCAAATGAATTACATTTTAGCCGTTGTAGTTTTTTAGTTTGAGCTTGATGTCATTATTAAATCTAATTAATCCTTCCTTGCTACACCGGTGTTCATTATTATTTTCCTGTTGCTAGTTTTCTAAAACTTGTGCTATATGTGTTCATGACAAATTAAACTCATGTAATTAAGTACTTTAGGTTGTATGAAAATAAATTGGTTAGATTCCCTTTTGTAAATAGACCCTTTCTAGTAATAACTGTATTAGTATACTATGGAGATTGTAGTGTTATAATATATCTATTATGTTTAAAACATAAGTCTCTCTTCACTTTTTTCCATACAACATTTGGAGCAAAATTTTTATAAAAAAGGCATGTACATGACCATGTAATACATTACATGTTATCATTCTATCATAGGTCACCAATCATTGCTGCTCATTCTGATAATTGCTAGGAAATACCTCATCGGTAAACATTATTGATGTAATAGTTACAAAATCCCTCCCTCCGAACACGACTTTTTCAAGACATGTTATACTTAATACTTTTAGTACAATCAAAGTATTAACTTATTGGTAATATAAAATTTTGTGATCTAGAGTATAATAACCGATGCGATGTGCATCGGCGGGCGTTGTGGCTGGGTGGGAGAGGAACGAGGGGCACTGGAAGCTTTAGAAGCGGCCTTGGTGCACGCTTCTGCGCCACCGCTATGTCTGGAGCCCCGGCCGGCGGTGGGTCTGCTCGCGGCTAGATTGCATGCGGCACCTCGATTATTTAATACTCCACGGATACGAAGACAAGCGAGAAAATTTTCACAGGTTTGTTTTTAATATGTTAACAGGGAACTAAATTTCTTTTTTTTAATATTCTATAGTTTCGTAGTATTGAAGTATTAATTATTATGATTGAGTAATTTTATTACTTTGTTAATATTTTCTATTACTTCGATTAAATATTAGTAATATATACAGTTATTTTATTAGTATGACGTATATATTGTATAGTACGTGTTTGTGAAAGCGTATAGGAGCTATCGAAGCTTCCAGAGCCAGAGGTTCCCAGAAGTGGGAAGAACCCTTATTTTACAGCTGAATCAAGAAGAACGTGAAGAAAGACGACAAAAGCCGAAATTAATTGTTATTCCTATATTAAGTCTTCCTAATTGTTCTTTTTACTGATATAGCATTAGTATATTTCCAATTAACATACAAAGTTTTAACGCAACCAAAATATAATTTTTTTTAGGTTGCCGTAAATAGGAAAAGAAAACTGGACCAGTTCACACACTTTCATGGATTGGAACTTTTAGAATTAATACATCGTCAAAGAGCGAAAAATAGCCGACAATCAGTACCTCATACTAGACTTACATCCAAATATCCTAAGAAACCTCCAGAGGTAAACTATATACTACTGTTCATTTAATTTTAAGTACTCAACTAAAGGCAATGTAATGTTTAAAAAATGTAAATATTAAAAATGTAAAATAGCAATTCATGTTAATTTAATCATTCAAATAAAACCTCTGTAAATATATTAATTTGTAATTATTGAGCTAAGAGAACGCTTAAGCACTGTTTTATTAAGCAAATTTATGTATACGAATATTTACTGGACGCGGGAAATGCGCCAATGGCAAGAGCCGGCGGTGCGCGGGCTTTACTCCTCTGCGATGATTTCTACGTTTATGGCACACCAAAGTCTGGGTTTAATCGTGCAGCGCCAGCTTTAGTTACCTTTAGTCGATGCTTTCACTTCACGTAAATTGTATTTCGGTTGTATATTAAATAACTACTAAAGACTGAATTAACTTGGCTACCTACAAACGACGCAAAAGTAACCGCGCCACCTACCACGCCGTTCACGGCCATCGTCGCAACCCGCTGCACAATCCGCGCCTCTCGAAAGGCGCCATTTTTAGAAAGATTTAATTACGCGGTAGTAGTTATTTATAGGAATGCCCAAAAAAATAACGATTGTTCATATTCATGTTATTTTTGTTTATTAAATTTCAACCACTCCTCATAAACAATATTCTTATTCTATTTCAGGTATTCAAGCCTATCGAGCCGCCCAAGATGGAGCCTTTACCGCTTGCTTTACCAAATGATCCAACTGGGCCTTTACGGATCGCCCGCTCTTACGAACGACCCAGAGCGACCCCAGACTGTCAACCACAGTTAGTGGAGGAATACATATTAGAGACAGAAAAGTCAACTCCTCATGCCGGTGTTGGCTTCTTCCATATTAAACTCTCAATATTACAAAGGCCGTCCGACCAAGAGTTCCTAGGGGAATTGTACGTGGATAGGGACCATGTCGAAGGGGAAAGAAATGGTGCTGCATGTCGATTTTCTTTAGGTGAGTCGCCCTACATTAAGATTATTTAAGTAATTTCAAGAGTTACAGTTGTGTGCATAATGGATTTCGTAGATACAGAAAAGTATATGGTTAATGAAAACAAACTTTCAATAAGCTCTTATTTATTTGCAAAGGACGTTAGATGCCATTTCTGAAAATTGACCTAGATCAACCTAGAGCTCTCGACCCTTACAACAGAAAAATATTTGCTGTTTCATTATATAAATACCATATTAAAGATAAATATTCTATTAATTTATTTCTAACATTATAAAAAAATTACTATACATCTACATTTAGTTTAATATTGCTACATTTGAAGCAGTCAGAGAAATTCATATGTAATGCGTCATTATATCTTTATTTTCATTTTTGTAGGATCAAGGCTACAAGCAAATAAATACATTCAACAGTTTACCGAAATATTTACGGAGGAAGGGAGAAAATCAGTTAGAATAAAGCATATTGTTCCTGGGCAGTTGCCAAGACTTTCGTTTACGGGAGGAATGAGAAATGAAATGGTATGAAAATTTGACATACATAATTATTGTATATAATATTGTTTATTATATTTAATAAACTAATTTGTTTTGAGGTGCCAACCTCACTATTTACAATTGGATAGAACCAGGGAATTGAAATGTCAATGACAACCTGTCTAATTAGAACCTCAGTATTATTTGTTCTTGAAATAATTTAAGATATAGTAACATGTCAAATAAACTTTACTTTCTGTTGAGTTACTCTTTTCAAAATCGTAATGATTTCTTGCAACGAATACAGGTGTTTATTGTAAACTACAGTGTTGTGTAAATTATAAGTAGTATTAATTCAATTATTTTTTAGCAGCAAAACCAACAATTGCTTTTGCAACGTTCAGCAGCAGCGGGGAGTAGTTCTACTGTGACGCATGCTACAACTGTACCTGTTGTGTAAGTATCACTTTTCAAACATTTGAAAGACTGAACTTTTATTTAGATTTATTTCTTGACTGGAAATTAAACCAAGGTACACATAGTTCTTTAACAAGGTACAAGGAAGCATTAATTGATACTCTTTTAGGATACACTGTTAATATGCATCATCGATTTTCAATTGTGTTTCTACATGTCCAGGAGGTCGTCGTTAATCACAATGCACAGATAATTGAATTACCACTATGAAAAAAAAAACCGGGTATTTCCCTTGTTTAACAGAGACAAGTTTACCAGTGGGATTGACATTGACAGTGAACAATACTAATGACAAGACTAATGAACCGTAGATATTATATTTAAATGATTTTTAAGATAGGAGGATCTTTACTATAATGTTATATTAGTTACCACTGTGTGGCGGTTGTTAAAATAAATACATTTAGTTTTCAATAAATATAATACTTTGTAAACTAGATGATTATTGCTATTATTCGCTAATAAAAATAAATATTTCACAGGACCCCTGCAATAGCGGCCACTTCTAATGTTCATTCAACTGCAAGACAGCTCCCAATCTTGGTATGAACACGTTAATTTTAAATTTTTTATTATATGATGAAAATAAAATAAAACTGTTCCACCTAATTTGGTTCAAATATTCAATTATAAGTCAATTTTTATATTAATATTTGACGAGTGGGCTACCATTTGATGGTAAGAGGTCACCACCGCACATGGCTATCGGAAAAATCCGTTGAAGAAAACAAAATCAAAGACGTCACGTTGCCTTTGACGACAAAATTGAAGGCCAAGAAGAAGCAGAATAAGAACCCGCTTAGTAATAACTGGCTCTCTATCACTGCTATGAAAATCATTTCACGATTGATTTCAGAAGAAAGGTGGTAGCTACCAAGCTAGTAGGACAGGTAAACGATGCACAAATATCAAGACAACTGAGTGATATAAACTCCAAAAACTTCAACATAAGGGATCTGACGTCACAGCTGGGCATGGTACACTACATCCAGAGAGCTTGACTTAATAATGAGCTTAATAATGTGTGGAGTCCTTTACACGTCGAACATTCCTTGTTGTATGTTTAAGATTCGCTTTTAAGATTTTTTTTTGTTTGCTAAGGAAGTACTTTGTGAAGTACGGTCTTCATCAATCTGCATTGCAGAATAGTCAAGTATATAATATACTTATCGATGTAGGTTTTTTACATATATCTTTATTAATAAAGGCAGAATTAGTAACCACGATACACGGATATTCTGATATCAATATACCCTTGTTTTGTAAACAAAATTCGGTATATATATATGGACGTGAAGATTATCAAATTGATAAGTTTTCTTACAAAATTTGGTTTACAGTTAAGTTTATACTATTATAAATTTATGTTTCTTATTTGAAAATTATTCATTCAGTTTTATAATCCAAAATTACATTGTTACTAAATGCGTTTAAATGTAAATTGTTTTGCAGCAGGCGCAACTGCAGCAAGTGGGAAGCGTAGGGAACATTGGAAACGTAGCTACAGTGACCGCCGTCGGGACTGTCTTGGGTAACGTCGGCGCTGTGGGCAATATTGCTGCCGTGGGCAACGTTGGCACCGTAAATAACGTAGGCACCGTCGGTAATATCGGCACCGTGGGAAACATCGGGACAGTGGGCAACACTGCCGCTGTTGGAAACATCGGAGCCGTCGGCAACGTTGGAAGCCTAGGAAATATTGCCGCCGTGGGCAATGTCGGTACCGTGGGCAACGTAGGCGCAGTGGCGGCGGCAGCGGTGGCCGTCGACACTGTGCTCAAACAACAACCTTCGCCCACTACACCACGACTGTCGCCTCAGGTTAGATTTCGCTCCAGTTGTTGAAACAAAGTAAGAAATACGATAGTCTCTTATTATATGCTTCATCTAATAAATTTTCCAAAATGGTCCAGTTTACGCATTGTTGTCTCGCATGGTACCGCCTAAGACTCAGGCTACATGATGAGTCGCTGCTGCGTTGCGTCCTTTTGATATAAATCATAGTGAGATGCGAGTCGGTGCATTATCACGTCGAGAACATGGCAACGTACGCGTAAGTGACAAGGACGGGACAGGGACACAGCGGTGAGGGAAAATAGCCTGTAGCATCAACCAGAAAAGTCTGTCACACTCAACACCTAGGCGCTGCGATTCCATAGTAAGTGGTATTGCATTGCGACCGTGTTGAAGAGTCGATCGTGTGCGTGCAGTAATATTACTGTGATTACGTCTCCAGATAGACGTTTTGTGAGTGACGTTGTGTACGTTCATTTCATTTGTTATTTGACGACCCTACCAGCCGAGCTGAACGGTTCGATTGTAAATCGCTACGGGATTATTTAACTCTTCATAAATTTTTATGCGAACCACCACGTGACATTGACATGTCTTATGGAGACTTTTTTTAAACGTTTTTTAAACGTTTACACACTCACACCCCCGCACTAGGATTCCCTGTGTTGCGGGTGGCATGGACATACACAATTATCACATCACAAACACCCATGACCCGAGAACAAACATTTATCTGTGACATAAATGTCTGCCCCGGCCGGGAATCGAATCCGGGACCCCACGCTCGGCAGGCAGGGTCACTACCAACTGGGCTACGGGGTCGTCAAACCTAACATTTTTAACCTAACATTTTTTTTTATTGATACTGGTGCTCCAGTGTAGTGCTGCGTGGTGGAGTATGCTGTAGACCTCAGTTGTAAGGAGAGGCATAACATTATCATTATTATTCTTTACCAGAAATTTGTAATGTGAGCCATAATGTGTTTCCTACTAGGTCCACGATATACATTCGACGCAGGCGTCGACGAACCAACTCCTCGCACAGCAGTTGACGAACCCACCGCAACCCCTCAACCCTCAGAAGATGCAGTCCGCCATCATACACATACAACATCCACTTATGTCCAGCGCGGGTACATCACAGGTATGCAATTTTCAAGATTATTAGGAGGTTTTCTGTACTCATATTGGACTAAATCTAGTACATTATAACCCTCATTGTCCCACTTCTGGGTTCAGATCTTCCTCTCACAACGAGGAGGTTAAGGCTGTAATCCGCCACGTTGGCTGAAAGCGCGTTGACAGATTTCACATAACTTTGAGAACATTATTTTGAACTTTCAGGAATGCAGGTTTCCTCACGCCTTTTTTCACCAAAGCAAGTGATAATTAATTCAGTTTATTTGAAAAATTAAACGTGCGTGTAGGATTTGATCTCACGTCTCCCGTGCGGGAGACCTACGTTTAAACCATTAGGCTTTAGAATGTCTCAATTATCGTGAATGTTAATATTATTAAGTATTTTATATACATATGAAATTCAGTAACAATGTAGACTTTAGATTCATAACTCTTCGTGTGTTATTAATAAATAGAAAGATACACTGAGTGGATGGCCTAAAGACTCGGAGTAGCAGTGCGCTATGTCCGCTTGTTAACTACAGTGATATTATATCTGCTACTTATATTATAATTACAGGCACAGAGTATACAATACACAAATACAACGACAACACAGCAAAAAGCGACCATAACTAAGCCAAGGACAACGAATCCAGCAATCCACGCACTTGTGACTAGTCTTATGAATTCAGCTCAACAGTTTCAGCAAGGTAATATAATATAATACAGTCATATTATTTTTGGGCATTTTACATAATCACTTTGTCCTTGTCGTTCGTAAACAAAATATAATTTATTCATTTTATTAGTAAATAATTAATAGGATAACGTTTTAATTTTTTTGTGACAGCATGTCCTCAGTCCTCTTAAGTATTGTAATATAGTAATGGTTGGTAGTGGACAATGTAATTTTTTTTAACAGCTGCAGCAAGTCAAAACGCTGCAAAAGCAGCGGTAAGCTCAGCCAATAGCAACGCAACAATCCTGAACCTATTGAACAGCACGCCAGGGTTGAGTGGCTCGTTGAGTGGATCGATGGGCGGCTCCTTGGGCGGCGGGCTCGCAGGTGGCTCCATGGGCGGCGCCTTAGCGGATGACCATAAGTTGCTGACCCGAACGGTAGCCTTGCAGCCGGCTCGGCTCCTACCCGCATCCACCGCGCCGCATACTAATCCCACCTACACGCATCAGGTATAAATACCATAACCAGCTCTCATATTGCGTATTTCGTTTGACAGCAGTGTTTATCAATTTGGCTGTCAAAGTTCAAAGTTTGATTCGCTAATTATAGGAGCCAATAAACCAACCCGCACAGATTAAGTCTGCATTGGATCTGCATTTTGTTATTATATAGTATTGGGAACTTGAGATTTATGACGATATTGAAAGACGTTGGTGTCCTTCAAACTAATGGCCATTGGGTGTCGATAAAGTTACGTAATAGTGGTTCTGTTCCATTGGTCTTTATAAATATATTGAAAGTGGGCCATATTTAAATACATATTATGAACGATATGTGAGAAAAACTATTATAAGGAGTGTTTATTAACACGGGAGAATTCAAAACTATTTGTTAGAATTGTTTTCTGTTTGTCTGTGCGTTCGCGCTGATCTTAGAAACGGCTTAATGGATTTCGTCCTGGTTTTCAATGTGTTGCAGTAAGTATCGCTTAATACTTAAAGTTCGTTTTACTGCAATCCATCCATAAATAAAAAAGTTATAAATTGATATATTTGTAGAGAAAGAAAAATCCAGTCCTAAAACAATGCAGGTGCTATTTATATGCGTAAGTTGTAGTTTCTTTGAAGCGAAGCGAGGGCAGTTTGTTAGTCATTAACAATATAGATTAAACACCTAAAGAGTCATTGCTATATGTCTATGTTCTAAGATCAGTTTCACATACTGCACCGTGCTTGTCTATAGGTGATGTCAGCGTACAGCCGCGACAATGAATCGACGAACGTGTCGAGTAGCGAGAGTGCGCTGTTGGAGCGGCTAATGGGGCCCGAGCCGACCGCAACGCCGTCTGCGCAGGCGCAACCTCAACCGCAGTCGCAGTCGCAGCAGCAACCGCAGCCGCAGCAGCAACCGCAGCCGCAGCCCGTATGCCACTTACAGGTACACATAAAGCATTCGCAGCTTTATCAATTTATTGGTTGGGTGACCCGCTGGTGGCAAAATTTTTGAGCGCTTCCTTGGTTTAGATGGCATGTTAAGGCATCGGCCTCGGACAGATGTGGATATAGGTGATTACTAAAAAACTTCCACTAACCGCACTAGTAGAGTAACGTGGTACGTTGGATTACGTTAAATTACGAGGCCGCTAACGGTTAAAGCTATATATGTACAAGAATTATATGATTCCCCAACTTTATAACTACCGAAGTAGTCGACGCACGGCCACTATCCATACTTTCGCTGCGTTTTTACTATTATTTTTCCTTTCACATTTTTTAAAATAAAGCGAAAGGAGTAGATGACGTATAACAATTGCGTTAAGTAGGTAAGAATAAAAAAGTGTTTCGTCTTATGCAAGCGAAAAATCATGACTTATATAGATTGGCATTTTAACGTCACATAACGTTTCCTTAACCCGTTCCCCAACGAATGCTAACTCTATTAGGCGCTTATGGTATGCGGTATGGCGCTTATGTTAATAAACCTGTTTGCGTTACCCCTTCCTTTGGTTAAAAGCTTTCTACAGCTCCGTATATTTCAGGTTACCAAGTTCTAATAATGACGACATAATAAGATGATCAAACTCATAATACCAATAGTAGGGAACGAATTGAGTTGATCGCTGACTGCGTCCAAGGCAAGCCAAGTCATGAAGTCTGTTTAACAATTTCAGGGTTTGAGTCTAACGTGCTTACAAGGTCTGCAAGGGCTGCAGGGTTTACAGAACGTACAAGTACAAATCCCAGGGCTTTCAGCGCCCATATCTCTGTCGCTGAACGTGTCCGCTCCCAGCGGCTTGCTTGTATCCGTCCCACCTACCACTTCTGTGGTTCTCACTAATCAACCATCGGTGCTCTCTCTGCCTATTGGTAAGTACATGTGAATTATTGGATATACATATACTCTTATATTTTAAATTTATATTTAAAAGTTCAACAAAGGTAGTAGAAGCAAAATTAAATGCAAAATAGTGTATTTATAGAATACGTCAATGATTAATCTTGAATTTCAAAATTTCCCTTTTTTACTGAATACTGAATAGTTTGTGCCTGAATGCATATAACTAAATTTATTTATGTAGTACTTTATTTGGAGTAACTCACGATAGCTTTGTGATTTTATTTATGCTATTGCGACAGAGCTCGTGCAATATAATATCTATGCATTAAGGTGCACACGTTACATGAAATATTATCAATGAATCGTTTTAAAGAAAGAAGTTACAAATTAAATGTTAAATAAAAAAATATTTGCGAACGATTAAGTGCTCAGTGATAGGAGTAGTAGTGTCACAAGTAGGCATGAGTGACCAACAGGTTCGAAGTTGTTCTCAGATGTGCCCGTAGCCACCAAGCAAACGGACGTACGAGCGATAAACGGTTAAAAATATTTAACGGTTTGCCAGTATCGTGATACGAGTGCGGCTTGCGCGTCGATGACAATAATCATTTTGTATTTCTCGATAACTAAATAGTTTTGAGAAAATAGATGACTTAAAGCGCTGTTGGAACCTGTTGTCAATTATTGGAACTAATTGGAATTAGTTAGGTTGAATGGAGTAGAACACAGGCCAGCGAATTTCATTGTTGTTCAAAAGGATGAACCACGAGCAGGGAAGGTCTGCTTGAATTTAAAGTTGAACGGAGTCCCTCACATTTCGAACTGGTTGATATTAAACATCTTATTTGTCAGCGTTTTTCACCGTGATTCGTTTCTTACGGAATCAGTGGTATGCTTTAAGATACTTAGTGAAGGTTCGAATTAGTTGTATTGGCCTACAACAGGCAAACCGTAAAAATTGTACCGTATAACAAATTTGACTTAGTTGACGTTAAAATTGGAGCGACAATGTTATCATTGCATTTCCGTTTCACCAACCAGCAACAGTCACCTTAGATAACGCGGTTTAACTAATCGTCCTTACGCTCTTTAATATTATATTGCTATAGCATCGCAACAATTAGCATACTGCATCCTTTTTCGTAGTACAAAGTAATTATATTTCTAGGATTACTTTCTTTTATCTTTACACAAAATATGTACCATATGGAATATCTATATTTCATTTCAATAGCCTTGCAATCATGTGAACAAACCCATTTATCAGAATTATCCCGTACTTACATTCGTTTAAATATCTATCCTGATGATATTCACATTTCAAGTTCATTCAACGTCACTATATTTCTTTTACTCCTCGAACTGTATATTGTTTTTGAAAAGTTGCTGCTTTTCATACTTTATATTCAATTATTGATTAAAGATAATTAATCTAGTTATACAAAACACAAGTAAAAATAAATCACTGCTATTTTAATCCGATTGAACTCATTTGAACAAAGTTAGTTTGAATGAAGATGACATTTGGATAAAGTTATATTTCGAAAGAAGAAATAAATCTTTCAAAGTGTCAGAAATCAGAATACTATTGAAAGAAGCGTTGGCGAGAATCGAAGCAAAACAACGGGCGAAATGCGTGAGCGTGACAAATGGAATGCTGCGTAGACGCTGTATTACAGCCATACGTCATTATTTGCACCAGTGAAACATTCCATGGTGGTAATGAGTGATAAAAAAATTGTATTCTAATAAACGTAAAATACATTTATACACGTATATTTCAGTTTCAGATATATGGATTGTCGTATGGATTTTATCTTTTATATTTATTACACCAAACAGTTTCTCACTCGTTAAAGTTGATTACCCTATGAACAGATATTTCTGTAACGTGTATAACGTAACAACGGAAATCTTAAAATAATTAAATCCAGTGATTGAACTGTCTCAGTGATTGCAACATTACATTTTACAGTAAAAAAATACCATGTCCATAGCACTACCTCAATGCCAAGACAATGTGGAATCAATGTCAGTCGGTCATGTTTGTTTACACTATTGCTCTAGAAGTCTATACAAAAAAAACTTTAAAAAGTTTAAATAATAGTTTATATGTATATGGAAAGCTATTAAATTATTATCAATTCGCTCGATGCATGCAAGCATATTTTGCGTAATGTTTATTCTGCTTGTAATGGTAAATAGAGTTGAAATAAATATAGCACCGCGTGTTCACAAGCGGTTGCGTGTACTCGTGTTTAGCGGCGCGCGTTGTGTCCGCAGCGCAGCTGATGCCCGGCGGCGTGAAGGGCGCGCGGGGGGTGGGC
>PDGT01000010.1:6060867-6235228 GCA_003671415.1 Megathymus violae
GCTCCGAGCGCCGCTTCACAAAGCGTACGTTGTACGGGTCCTCGGCCAGTTCAGGGTAGCGCGCCACGTCGTGGACGTATTCGCCTTCATAGCCGGCCGCCGATCCCGCCTTCTGAATTTCGTCTAACTCCGCCGCCGACCATTCTAGCGAGCCGCCCATCCCGCCGCGAAGCGCTTCTCGCTCGCGGTGCCACGCCTTCCTTATCGCCGTTGCACGCGCATGGTGCAACAAGCGCTGCTTCTCCCTCTCCGCACTGGTACCGTACCGTAGATTCACTATGCTCGTCTGCCCGTGGATCTTCACGTCCGCGTACGAGCGACCGCCTTCCGCCACCTCGTGGAAGGTCACATTCAGTTTGCCCTGCATCCGCTTCAGTTGCTGCTTGTCATCCGCGGCCCGCCACGTGTCCTCCTTCACGAAGTAGAACATGTCTTGCTGATCTCCGTGCACGACGAAGGAGAACGGCAGCAGGTGAGAGCGGTTGAACACCGAAGTGTAGACGTCCCGGTATATAGCGTTCGCAGAAGGTACGGCGGTAACTACTGCACGGCCGCGCGAGTTTCTTGATACGAGAATGCCTCTTCCGAATGGAGGTTCCGAGTCGGCGCCTATTCGTTTTGGAGCAAGATTCAGGGCGTCCGTTTTCAGCGCAGACATTGCAGGAATGGAGAGGCTTCTGAAATCTGCTATTCTTTTATTTGACATATGGGAGAGGAATCCGGATTCGATTGTAACACTGGGCAGCAGTGACATAGCCGACGGCAGGTTGGGATCGTCCTCGCCGGGAGCAGATCCCCACACCGGTCGTCCTTGCGGAATACTGGGAAGTATTGAGCCACCAGGCAACTCGTCCGGATACAGTTGCGGCGCCAAACTTTTGGTGTCGTAGCCGAGTAGCTTCAACCACGTTAAATGATCTGAAAAAATTAAGCTAAATATTAAAATCTTTGCGCCAGACCATACAGCTCCATTTGGTTTGATGTGAGGAGTTTTCCAAGTCATTGCGACAGTATGTCATGCGGACAGCAGAATATTTCAGTTTTTTCCACTATAGTATAGATCGATTATTTAGGCAATTTTGTTTTTCAGGTTTAAAACATTTCATTGTTCAAAATAATAAAATTTATTCCTTGATATGATTCTTTGGTTGATATTTATTATGCTAATTAAAATATATTTCATACATCTTGCACTCGACATTAAGTCAATTGCTTAATTTAAAGAACAAATTTGAAAGTAGTACATACCTGTAGGTTTCTTGTATTGTGGCCTGACATTAATTGGATCATTTCCATTAAATCGATATAAGTGTAACTGAGTGGGAGTATGAATTCTGTCTATTAGATTTTCCCAAAGAGGTGACATCCATTGTCCTATCAGAGGATCATACACTTTTCCATTCGCCATATGTACTAAAGACGTAACTTGATCCAGTAGTCCTCCACAGAAGTCTACTGGGAGATATAGATATGGGTTTGAATCATAAACTATATGTCCGTATGGTGATCTCATTATTTCACGAATACCTTCTCCATACTGATTGAATATCATAACAGGGGTCCCACATTGATCTGTTGCTATATAGTACTTGTGTCGTGCAACCTGAGAAAATAAGTGATACGAATACTGAATAGTTTTAGATCAACCATAATTATTTATTATTTAAGATTTTAACATTAGCAACCCAAACTAAGCAGACGCCTCCATCATGCTGAAACAGTGCAAATTGGTGGAAGAATAAACATTTCTGTCTAATAATTAGCATTGTGACTTGCTTTACATCAGCCATTGAGTTAAATTACATGAGAAATATTATATCGTAATATCACGAATGTTTTTTATGTACCTGTGTGTAGATTAAATGTCCTCTGTCGTCATATACCAATGTCATGAACCTATTTTCACGAGGTGAATAAATATGACTGACTTCATGGGGTTTTTCTTTATTTGTGTAAAAGAATTGAGTTACGTTTCCAAAATTATCTTTCCTTGTAGAAAGTCTGAAATGATAAAATGTAGAATTAGAATAACTTGATCAGCTTTCATTTTATTCAACAAATATATATACGTAAATAATTTGTAACACAAACCTGTCCATATGGTCATAATAGTAGCGTACATCAAATCGGCCACGTTTGGTTGCCCTTATTAATAGTCCTTTTGAATTGTACTGGAATCTTTCTTCTCTTGCGTTCTGAGAAACAAGCCCACGGCTGTCGTATCGATATTGACCTTCACCGAACTTTATAATACGATCCATATCATTATATTCCATTGGAATAGTATTCCCTCTGTACGTTAACGAAAGCATATTACCGTTGTCATCGTACCTAAAACCCCAAGGCTCTTGGGCTTCGAGACCAGTCAGTTGGCCATCACAATCCCAAGTGTAATTTTTAACATTGGTATAGGTGTTAACACCAACATTTCGTGTATGGGTTCGGGTTTGAGATATCCTACCATGTTTATCGTAAATGAACTCCATTCGAAATACTTCCATTCGATGAATATTAACACTAATCTCTTTTTCTAAGAACTGCTCATTGAGAGCTCTCGAAAACATTGCGATTCCATCGTACACTGAAGTTTCATTCCATTTCTGTTTTGATACAGTAAATTGGCCTAATATTTCTGGAGCGCCTGTTTTGCTATTGTATACAATGTGATGTGGAATGAGTGTCTGGCCACCGATACGCCCTTGAACAGCCGTTGTTCTATAGTTGTTGTCGTATTCATAAATTATTTTTGCATTACTTAATCCGGTTTTAGCGCCATAGTCGAGCCGTTCTTCCATAAGTAATCCGCCAACATACGTTGATTCCCAGCGATAGTCTATTTCACGATCAACATGTAATATTTCTGACGGCAAACCACTAGTTTCAGAATAATGTATTTGTGTCTGTCCGTCCCCATGTACCACTTCTGACACCTTGTTTGTAGTAAAGTAACGGTATATTACTCTAGCACCATCACCGGGAAACACCGTTTGCAACAGTTCACCAGTGTGGGAATAATGTTGCAAATACTTCCTGGTTGAACCGGGTGGAGTGTACGTTACTCTCAAAAATCCTATAGATGGTTGAACACTAAAAGTGTGATTCGTACCCGATGGTAGTGCAACGTGAGTTAAGCCACCATCGCTGTCATATAAGTATTTAAAGCTCCTTTGACTGGCAAGTGTTATTTTAGAAACAAGGTTTCCTTCATTATAGTAAATAAATTTAGTACCATCTTGTGTACTTGTTATTTCAGACAACATTCCATGTGGATCATAGTTGTATGTTTCTTCACTATCTCCCCATTTCCAACCATTGATTCTATAAAATCGATCGTATGATATATTCAAAGGAACTCCAGCGCCGTGTGGAGTAAATGACAGAGGTAATCCAGCTACATCATATGCGATTGTAAAAAGTGGATTCCTATCGGAATTGAAGAATGTTTCTTTGCTTTTGAATTGATCAAATTCAATTATCAATACTCTTGAATCATTTACCCATATTTCTCTGTTTAATGTCTGTTGTGGATTCCTCACATCACCTACTAATGTGTATAATGAGTACATAGTGTTTACTAAGCCATCACCAAATGTAGTAGATTGATGAGACCACATATGAAGCATTTCAGCTTCGATAGGCAAAGCGGCTTCAAGTAGAGGATGTTTGGCCGCTGCAATACTTTCAAATTTACCCGCCCAAGGCGTATCAATTAGCAATGTATTATTAGAATACATACGGCCTTCAGTTATTTGCTTCCCATTATTTATCGTAATTTGTTTAAATGATTGTCCATGTAGTACATATTCACATTTCTTTGTCACACCTACAGGAATAGCGCTCGAGGGATTTGAAACTGTTACAGCAAGTCCGTAGTTTTTGGCTAACCCGGACGTAATATGAACCTGTTCTCCTGATGGCATAATGATTTTGGTGACGCGGCCTATTTCATCATAGTTGTAAATTACAGTATCACCAGCCTGAAATAATAGGAATAAAATAACGCCGTGTTCGTATTTATTTAATTAGTTTTCGAAGAAAAGCAATTTATAACTACTAAAAATCATATATTTATACATACCCCTGAGCGGCTGTTAAGCAATCCTGAGTTGGCATCGTAATCTAATTCGATTTCAGTAGAACCTTTTTCAGTTATTTTAGTCAAATATCCAATTCCGGATATTTTTAGCTCAAGTTTATGGTCTTGAGTATTTTCTATAGAACTAACTACATTGCTATAATCTCTCAATAATTGTATTTTATTTCCGGAAGCATCAGTCACAGTAGATAATTTCCCAAAGCTTGTGTTTTTTGAATACAAAAATGAATATCTGGTTTTCCCTGAAGTCAAATCTTTTGTTGTGATATGTTGACCATAGCGATTAAAAACATATATTTCTGATGTGGGTGGATAAGGTATTCTAAATTCCCCATTTTCATCATGTGACGGTAAGTAATGCTTTAGAGCCAAAATATGTAATGAACCTGTAAATAAAATAGTACATTAAGTTATTGTTGTTTGTGATTCCAAAAATATTGTTGGTTGTACAAATTTTTATCATGGTAGAAATGTAGCATTTATACCTTGATCTACGACATTTAGAACTCCATCTGGCGTCACTGCCAGAGCAGATATAGTTTGGAATTTAGCATTAGATGATAATAATGTTTCTGTACTTGTTGGTGGTTCATCTCCTGCTACTACACTCAACCGACAAGGGCAACCAGCACCTTCTTCGCGAGGATTGGTTGGAATGACTGTAGCAGAGATAGATGAGTTGCATTCACAACTAAGTTCTTTCAGATTTTCCTGCACTTTTCCAGCAAAGTGCAATATTTTTCCAGATGGGTCAATAGATTTAATAGTATTGGCCTTTTTAGCATCGGACTCCGCGACGTATAAAATACCACTTGGTGCAAAAGCTATGGCTAATATTGTTCCTAAATTGGCATCTTCTCTAAATTCAGTTGTAGTTTTATTTGTTGTCTTAGTGATTGGTTTACCATCACTTCCGAGGCGACAGTGAGAAGGCTGTCCAGCAACAACTTTTATTTTCATATCAACAGTCAGTTTAAGGATTATTCGATCATCAATGAAGTATAAAGATCCATCTAGTGGAGATAAAGCGACGCCAGTTGGCCATTGTAACTGAGCCTCGTATGGCGCGATCGCACCTCTGCACGGTACCGGGGACCAATGGTTGTGATGACCATGATGGCCAACTAAGGTGTGAATAATACCATTTGGATCAACTGCTCGTATATTTGTGCCATCAGCGATGTACATTGTCTTATCAGCCGCAATAGCAAGACCTGAAAAATTTTAATTTTATTATTTCCTGTCATTTTTCTGAGGTTACAATAATATTAGTATTCGTGAATGATAATTGACCTTTCGGATGGGCTAATTTGGCTTTGATAGCAGGTCCTTCATCTCCGCAATTCGAATCATCTCCGGGTACACAACGATCTCCATTTCCTACCACAGGCTCCGAATTTGATGATGGGTCACGTACTTTTTCTAACGTAAGAACTCTTCTCACTTGATGATTCTCCGAGTCTGATATGTAAAGATATCCATCTGCTGGTGATATGCAAATGTAGTATTGATATGCAACTTGCGTCGTTCTGTAATTGATTAAAGCGCCATATTATTGAGCGGTCGATATTTTATAAAATATTTTTTTAAAAGGTTTTAAAAAGTTACTAACTCGAGTCTTAAAATAGTAGTAACAATTCCTTCAGGAGTGATACGTCGCACGAGGTTGAAGTCACCAACATAAAGAGAACCATCAGGACCAGATGTCAATGCCGTTGGAGTCAGAAGACGTGAATCTGCGGCTTTACCATTGCAATGATCTGGACATTCCAAGGATCGTTGGAGACCGGTTCCCATTACCACCTATAACGAAATGTTCGAAATGAATTGATAAACTTTATACTATTGAAAGTTTTGTACTTGCATGAATAGTAGCTCCTCTCTATACCTGTACTGTCCTAGGATATTGTTTCAGATGGAGCATAGCACCATCTCCTTTTTGCAATATGCCTTCATGGAAATTGTAATGATGATGGATGTCTAGACCCCAGCCGCCAATATCAGATATGTCGACATCAAATCCAGCCAATGTTGCTGTCTGCGTTTCCCAAACGATAGCAGAGCATGAAGAATATTCGTATCCGATAGAAATCTTTGCTTGGGCTTGCCCGTATACCTGAAATAAGTAGTTTTTATGAACTTTTTCTGTAACTTATATGGTGGACAAAGATTAGATATTGTTTAATTACATGATGAAGTCATACTTTTTGTTTATAAACGTTTCTCTTGTTCCACGCAAATACATGTGTTAGATCAGGGTCGGCTTCATACGTGTGGGTATGTAGGGATCCTTCAATTTCGACCCTCACGTGGACGCGAGCTAGTGAAGCTGGCACAATCTTGCGCGTCAGTTGTATATGTACGCATGACAAAAAGCCAGCAGCTTGCGATGATCTATATGTCAATTTTACCAAAGATCCCGGTATGGCGATTGATTCGCTTACGATCTGGAACAAAAACACCATGCAAGGCATTTAAATAATCTTTTTTATTATTAAAACCATAGACAATGAAATATAGAAACTGTACGTGATCACAGACAACTCTCAATTGTATTACTGCTGGGATAAGGTCCTCTTTCATTACAAAAGGGATTAAGGTGAGCCTGCTTGCCAAGTGAAAAATAGCAGGTCACACATTTTTAAGTACGTTATGGAGAATTATTAGGTATGCGCATGTTTCCTCATAATGTTGTCCTCCGTCGAAGTATGAAACAGAATATTGCTTACTAAGGTTTCCGGTAAGCAAACCGAAGTTTATAACCATTATCTATTTACCATTTTGATGTCGCACTTCCGACTGTGATATACGTACATACATAACACGGAAAGTAAATTAATACTTTCATTAAACTAATATTTAGTCTTAATTTCAATGTCAGATAATATAAAAAACAAAGTACCTGGGCTTCGGGATAAATAACGGTGGAAGTCGTCGCAGAGGAAGCTGCAGGGGCAGCAAGCGGTGGCATAGCCACCACCTCTGGTCGAAGTCGTTCATGGTCGTGAGCGGGGCACGGTGGAGCTTCTGCCTCCCACCACTGCGGCGTGGGTGACCAATCCAAACGTGGGGGCGCTCTGTGGAGTGTTAAGTAGGGTTCCAGGGTCAAACAACTTTTTGTACTAAATCAACAGATATTTGTGTAAAAAGCACAAGCACCACGAAAACTTAAATCTTAAAACTATCGAGAGTTTAATTGGATACTACTGTAAAATCAAATAAAACACTTTGGAGTGAAAATAAAATAATTTACAAATTAAACTATTGTTTGCATATTTTTACGTATTTTTAGAAAAACTTTTGACTTTGAAAAACACTTCACTTTTAGCCTAGTACTGTTCGCTCCAGTTATGTATAATCCATACTTGAGGCCAAACCAACTTGTGCTGATCGTGTACCTTGCTGACTATGGCTGCTATGCTGACTTGCTGAAGCTAAGGTCCAATTGAATATAGACATGTTGTTAACCTTCAGTGTTCACCTGCCTGGTTAAGTAAACTCTTTCTAAAATCAATCATGAAGCGTGTCTAACGTTTAGCAGTTGCTGTGTTGAGAAGCCGGTGAATAGTGGCAACGTGGTCTGTTTGCTATAAAAAGTTAGTTTGTTATAACCTTGGCGTTGGTACTTTCACGGTGTCATCACTGAGCTCCATTTGCACGGGTGGCAATACCACAATTTGGTTCCAGGGTACGAAGACTGTCTTCCGCAACGGTTTGAACGGTGATCGTTGGAACTGAAGAGTTACTGCTCCGCCTCCATTTACCAACACGTCGAACCTAATAAATACATTTACTAAAGTATCTGAATGAGTTAAATTCGGTGTAAAATATGACCATTATTGTTTCTTGTTACATTTTTACCAGTGTCTTGAACTTCTATCTGTATGGGTCTTCTATTTCTATATAAATAATTCAGTCAGTATTTAAATAAATACACATACCTTCCACGATCGTCATTACATTACTCGCTTGAATTAGAATATAAATCTTTTCGTGGTTTATTTATGACTAGCAAACTGCCCTCGCTTAGAAATAACAACTGCATTGTTTTAGGACTGGAATTTTCTCGTTCTATGAATTAAAAATTACAATATTTGTTTATAACTTTTCTATTTATGAACGGACTGCAATATAACGAACTTTAAGTATTAAGTGATACTTACTGCAACACATAGTTTACCAAAATCGGTTAAGCCGTTTCGGAGTATAACGCGAAAAACGCACACACCAACAGACAAAAATTCTAACAACTATTGTTTTAAGTTGTATTAGGTTAATAAAAGCCCCTAACAGTTTTTGTTATATATTATCATGTACAGAATTCGAGCAGTTAGAATTTTATTATATGTATAAATGTCGTACTCTGCCAATTTACAACCAAGTTTTGCTTGCGAAGCATTTACTCACCTGGGAAAATTTTCGTTCATAATAAATACCTACATCTTTTATTTATACATAATGAGTACTTTATTCAAACAGCGTGTTAGTTCTAGCGCAATTATATAATTATAATTTTTATGTTTCTATTATCTTATACTTATTACAATATAATTATTTTTTATATAAATATATACATAATACTAAAACGATAGATATACGATGTATTTGCGAAATTATTATATTTTATTTTTGTATGGAAGGCATTGTGTGCGCTCGAACTTTCAAAAGGAAAAATAGGAAATATTAAATTTTATAGACAATATTTATTATTGGAGATTTAAAGCCTCCATAAAATGTATGTAAAAGCCAATCCCCCTTCCTTGTAATTCACCTTGTTTAACAACGAACGAGACTATGGCGAACTGTTCCTCCTGTGGAGGTCACTGGGTCTGTACCATCCAGCTTATTCCGACGGTACTAGGTGGTAGGGATTTTTGCTGCCTGACTACTACCACCCTCTCAGAATCGACCGTGACATTTTTACTTGTTGCGATTGCAGTGTCGGAAAGTCGACAATAAGCGGATGCTCCGCTTTCACCTGAGCCGGTGTTGACCATTTACATATAATCGGGTGTTAGTTTATTTTGTTAAAATTTTATATCCAACTTTTAAGTAACAAATTTAATCGACGAAGTTAAAGCAAGCGACAACTTGCATATGTTAAATTCATGATTGAGTTAGTAGAAACACATCACATGTGCTGAACAGTGTATTAGATAATATCTACTATAATTTAACTTGTAACTTTGTAACTGTTTCAATACAGATTATTTCAAATAACAGCGTTTTTGTTTTCATAGAAATAAATAATTAACAAATAAGAAAATATCTAAAAGTTAAAATCGTTGTAAATTAAATTAATGAGTAAGGCTGAATGTAAAAGTCCCTTTTACCCCAATGTGCTGTAGAAGCAAACGCGAGGATTATAACACGCTTTAAAATTTAAATGAATAATTTCATTTAAAGCCTTTGAGTAACATAATATATATAGTACCTTTGAAAATATATTTTGAAACAAGATTCTTAATTCTTATATTTTGTTAAACGCTGAAATGTAGTCTCTGCGGTATTAAAAGTAAAATCTTAACAAATTGTTAAGAATTTCAGCATAATTTATTATGTGTCCTTTATGAAAGAGGTTTTTGTTTTATTAAGGCGTCATAAAATAAAGTACAGAGAGAGTTCACGTGTCATCGTTTTCTTTTCAAGATAGTTCAACAATATGTGATTATAAAGAATATAATTAACGATTTTAAACTTGCACCTACCTATTGTCACGAACACTTAACATTTTCATTTTAACGGGCACACATGATTTTTATTTCATACCAATATAAATTCCCTCTCTTCTTTTATGGTCAGTGACTTCACTGACTTTTAAAGTCGAGAGTCGTTTAATATATATATATATATATATATATATTTTTTTTTATGTTAATAGCCGACAAACGAGCAGATGAGCCACCTGATGATAAGTGGTCACCGTCGCCCATGGACATCAGCAAGACCAAAGGTATCGCTGATGCGTTGTCGGCCAGGAAATGAGAAGAAGGTTAGAAAGAATGTTCTGGCACTCAAGCCCCCAGCCGGAACACGACGAGTCGTTTGGCGGCTGACTCAAGCAGGAAGGTGGTAGCTAGCCAGGCAGGCTTCACGGAAAGATAATAATACCAGTAATAATATTAATGACTTAAGAATAATACTGATAATATAATTCATACGTGAAGCCCTACCACCAAGCAGGCTGCCTTCTGTCGCCTCTTACGACACCCTGTTCTGCCAGCATGGGATTGGGGGTAGTATTCTAAAGCCGCCCCAATACGGCTAAAACTCGATAAACGGTTCCATAACCAAATATTATCAAATAATGTATGTGTACAATTAAAAGTATTTTGTACTCGAAAGTAACAGTATGTTAAAGACTGCCTAATTTGTTGACCTAGTTCAAAAACTTTTAAAATCCAAAAATACAGAAGAGTTACATTGTAGTTCTCATACCATCAAAGGCAAAGTAATATTTTAAGGAGAAGGGTACTTAGGGCATAGTTGTCGTTTTGTTATTTAAGCTGATTTCTTTTAGTATGTATGGTCTGAAACCAAAAATAAATGATACTAGTTTAGGATTCTATGACTGCGTATGTATGGAGACAAATACCACATAACGTGTTCTTTCAGTACCACCCACCTACTTTTAATCACCAGAATTCTTAGTAGTTACTACGAACTAAGGATATCTATAGTAAAATTATAAAATTCTAATTTTATATTTATTATTATGTATTGTATAGTAAAATTGTGTTTGTTTTATATTTGGGAGAATCTCAGGAATACAAAGCTATTATATTATTAAGTTGCATGTATTTATTCGGGCCATGGGTCCGTAAAGAATTTCTTATTTTGACTGAATGTTACGAGTAACAAGTAAATACTTTGTCCATTTCTGTCATGTGTGATGATGAATAGGCACTGTATTATTATCAGGAGCCCTAAATAACTGCTAATTTTAAATATATAGATATATAATAATAGATATACAATATATCCAGTCATGGTTTAAGGATGTCTCAGTTGTGATTTAGTGTTGTGAATGTCAAGTTATTGTATTCTAATTGAGTGGCGTTTATTAAATATACAGTCTCCATGTCCATAGTTCTGTTACATTACTTGTGTAAATTAAAATCGGAGAATATGACATCCAGAGTCACTTATTACTTCATTAAGTTATTCAACGGAATTTGTTATTTACAGGTAATTTAAATTAGTTAATTTTAGTTTTTAAAATTCGTAGGTCAGCTCGATGATAGCCCCTCATAATTGTCAGGTTCAACAAATGATCATTCGAAACCATTTCACATATGACAGTAAAAAAGGCAAAAATAGTAGATACATTTTCACTTCACATCCAGCTAAGAGGGCGTGCACGGTTAGATAAGATTAAAAATGCTGACGCAACATAATTTTTGTTTGTGTTAAATCTTGTTAGTCATAGGGAATTCTATAATAAAAACTTGCTGTTAACACAAAATATTTGAAATAGTTTAGGACTGTTAAAAAGTATTGCACGATAAAATAAACTTTCCTTAAATTGATTTTTACGAACGATTCATAAATATATTCATGTTGTTTTAGGGTTAAAATTCACATGGCCTAATGGAGAAATGTTGCCATAAAATACATGATATCATAGTGTATATAGTAAACTACAGTAAAAGCCTTTCCACTTACACGTTTAGCTTATGCAGCGCACACACTTAGCTTTACGCTTATACATCCCCAACTTATCACTGGATTGCGCGTATTATACGTAAATTGTAATAAGTTTGTTCGTTAGAATGGATGGTGCTATAAGCATAAGTTACTCGAGGTGTTTTATCCAAGTACTACCTATGTAATTTTTAAAATCACGTCATTTATTATTTTCAAATAATTTATTAAGCCTAAGCTAATCGAGTAAGTTGAACGTAATTGGGCATAGTCGTGTTCGGATTAGTATTCACTAATGGTTAATATTTCACTAGAACATTCGTGCTTTGTAGGACACATTAACCATTAGGTCTCCGTTTTTAGCGTTAAATGGGTACCAGTGGTTTTCACGAAGCATTCAAGCGTTTTAAACCATTCGGATTCGCAGAATGTTTGTGGTGTGTAGACCCTCAGTTTAATTAATGTTCGTTTGTTTCCAGTGGAGTAAAATTGAGGAATACATTTTTTATTATTATATTCACGGTCAGAATTTTTATTTTTTATAATAACAAAATTATAACTTTGTACGCCGCATGAGTTGGTCATAGAGATCGATATTCATAATGCCACGCCGATTTATGCATTTCTATTGATCACAATTAAAATACTATAATTATGATTATTATCTATAGGCACTTTTACCTCTTTTAACTTTTTAATTAATTGTGATTATATTATCTACATGCAAATTATTTTGCTTCGTTAATTAATTAATTATGTTTTTAATTTATTGTAAGTATTAGCATAAGATTTTTATGTTTCTAATTTCAATTATTTCTACACATCTATAAAAATTATATAATATATTTTTTCTTCGTTTATTATCTTTCTAGGATTGATTTGTTTTGGTTGAATTATAAAACAAAACAATATAGCTTAGGCTCTGAAATGATGATTGGCTATTAGATTATAATTTTTATGATATTATTTGAGCGTTCTTTTGATATTAAATACAATAATAGAGTAATCTTATTTGCTTTTATGTTAAATTTTCAAACGTGGGAGTCCATTTAAATCGACTTGAATTAATTGTAACCAATATCGCATGGCGCCTAATAGACAATGCATTTAATCCTCGTATAGGATCTTATAAGATCATGTGAAAATTTTACAACTTATAAAAGTGTTGACGATGTGTACATTTGTACAAAGGGTACATTTGTACCTTGTGTAAGCTCATCTGAGCTTACTACTAAATTGACTGCAACAAACAGATATACAATTGATTCTAAGTATCCATTTATATCCTAATCTCTGCCGGTAAAATTAAACTAAACATATATATATATATATATATATAAAACATACATACATAAATATACATATACTAAACATATATACTACAAACTAAATATTTACCTAATGATAAATATCGTTTATTTTGAAGTTATATCCGAAAAGTATGTTGCATACAAAAGTCGGACATAGCTTGGTCAATTACAAAATTTCACATCGTCTAAGTAACGCTGGGAAGTAATTTGATTACGTGTATGAAATTTATAATGGTCGTAACTGGATAAATAATAGTTGCATGGTTGTTCACGGTCTAATATTATATAACTAATCGAGGTTCTGGTTTTAAACAAATAGCTGTTTCAAGCGTAACGCTATTATGGAATATGACGGATTCAACGAATTTCATAACAATACGATCGTTATTATTATATTTGATTGAGATGTATTGATGGTATTTAGTTGTAATTCAAACGTAAGACGTCATGGGAATATCGAATTACGTTTTGAAAAATTATACTATCTGAAATAATATTTTAGTGTATCGCAAGTGAGATTGGAATAACATTATTAATTTCACGTAGTATGTGTAGTAATTGCATCTTTTCAAAATATATTTTTTTTATATTAAAATCGTGGTACCATGTCGCTTACTGAAGAAATTGCATATATCACATTGTACAATTGTATAAATCTTAAAAAAAAGGTGTCGTAGCTTCCTGATAATATCTACGGATTTAGGAAATTATTCCAAAAGTAAAAGCTTACATTACACATTCACATTTCGTTTCTGATCTCTGGCGGAGCACTACGCATATCTTGCACTCAAATAGAAAAACTATCATTTATTGAATCTAAAACCCCTCTCTTGTTGCCAATAAGTTAAGATGTATATTTCAATTACCTAACCTTGTGTTATCTATTAATAATGCTCACAAACTTTATTATGAAATTAAATTTGAAATCACTAAAACTCAGTAATGAGTCGTGTGTACCAAAAAAACATTTTATGATCAAAATTTAAGATAGGTTTTCTGTCTTCAATGCTATTTTAATCATAGAATATTTTAAGCGTAGACTGCCTACGTCAATAGCAGGTACGTAGCCTATCTAACCTTGCGGCTATTATAGGAAGTAGGTCGACCGATATAACCAAGATGGCAGGTAGTATCTGGATACTATGCACTCAAATCAGGGATTAGTAGCGTGCCTCTTGGCACTTGGCTTAAGCTTCTTCGTGAGCTAAGGATATTGACGTATTAATGGTATTATATAATATTTTTGTAATGAAGGAAGTAACAGTAAAATAATTTATTTAGAATAGGTTTAATTAAGAACGCAAATATAATATAATGTTTATCCAGAATTATCCATTAAATGTAAAAATTTAATAGTAGGTAGTTTTTAAACCATTGGCAACTTGATCATAAGTCATCACCGCCACCTATGGATGCGTATGATATCACAACATATTCATGATAAGTTGTCGGCCAAACAGAATGGGAGGCACTCGCTTTTTAATAGGCTCTGCGATAATGCAATCGAAACAAATTTCCCGGTTGATTCTAGAAGAGAGGCGGTTGTGAACTATGCTGATATGTTGTAGAACCCTATCACTATAAACATGTTTCGTTGGATTTAAATGTACATGTGCGTTGTACACAAATGTACAAATAATTAAATTGTAACAGACCCGAATCTGTACATTTAATATTACATCCTTGGTAAGTAATTTTTATGTAGGCGTTGTTATAATTAAATTGTACAAATACAGTACAAATAATTAAATTGTAACAGACCCGAATCTGTACATTTAATATTACATCCTTGGTAAGTAATTTTTATGTAGGCGTTGTTATTTATATAGAGATCAAAATATATTTTGTTGTAATTTTTGTCTGTCTGTCTGTTTATCTGATTGTCTGACATATCCACATATCACACTGAAAGTAATCAATAGATTTGAATTATACTTGACACATTAGTAACTTATATTGTGGGTTAATCTAGTATGTTTTTCCTCCCGGGAAATGGATCAGTTCCCTTGGGATAGGAAATAAAAGTTAATATTTATTACGAAAGCGGTAAATAAACTTTGACTGTGTTTCTAATTATCTCGATTAGAAAAACGAATTCCTAAAACAATGTGAGTTCAATTTCGAAATGTAAGACGTAGGTTTTGTGAAGGTACGTTTTTTAAACAATACATTTATATATTAATATATATTATTTATACATTTTAATATTTACAATATGGTTACAATGATTTATTCTATCGGTTGATGGTAAACAAATCGTATAGAAATCGGCTATAATCATTTTCAATTATCGTATCGAATTGAAACTGCAAGTACATATGCGTGTTTCGTGTATCATGATACGGTACAAGTGAATTTGTCCCACCATGGAATCTACAACTATTAATAGAAGAGGTATACACTTTTTGCTCGTTTTTTTTTACCTATTACAAGTTAGTGCTTGACTACAATTACGTGTGGCGATTTCCTCCTTATCATTACATGGTAAAGCGGGTTAACCTTTGCACTTTTCACTTTGGTTGGGAACACCGAAATGTAAATATTTCCAAATGTCTATTTAATTAGTATAATAAGCCTCGCTCCACGAAGCCTATCATGATATCGTTTTTATTCTGAATCACTCATTCAGTCATTCTGTTTATCGACCGAGAAATGTTTGAATGTGTAGTAGAAAATTTCATTAACTATACACATTCTATTTAATGATATTTGTTTTGTAGTTTATTTAAATACAAATAACTTTTTAATATAAAATATTTTACACCTACAATAGTATCTTGCCATAATAAAGAATTGAACAGAGTAGAATGATTTTCAGAATTATATATAGCTTGTTAAAAATTAATTATTTTATATCAGTTATTGCATTTCAAATGTGTAAGATTTTATTTTAAATTAACAGAAAATATAATTCATATAGAACATTCACAAGGAACAACAACAGGAACTTTATACATATTAAAATACATTTCTTTATCATTTAAATTATCCCTGATCCTATCCCTTCAAATCCAGATTAAAACAACTGGATGCTTTAAGAAGATGAAAAGCGACCGGCGGTAGGTAACTAAGCTCCTTTGAATGCGGACCAAGTCACTGGCATACTTAGTTATAAAAAGTCTCAAAATAGTCACGTTTTATCCAGGTGAGGTACATAGACTCGTGATAGCTTCGCCTCTATTATAGAAAGTAGGTCAACTGATATAGCTAAGATCCTAGGTAACATTAGGTTGTACTTTCAACTCAAATCAAGGATGACTGTTGCCAGACTGTTGCAAGTCCAGAAATGTAATTTTAATCCGTCTTTGAGACGGTCAAAAATTACTTCAAGTAAGTTAAATATATCTATTACATTATGTTGTTTTTCAATTCTTTTTTATGTGGTTCGGCAATATATTAACTAAACAGCTCATTGTTTACACTCATGTTACAACATGTAACACTGATGTTATGAGTATGAGTGTGGTGTTAAACACGGTAAGTAGATACCAGATTTGAGTAATAGTTTATAGCAGATATCGATTTTGAGCTCATTAAACTTTGTCCTACTTATTACTCTATTATAGTCTCATTATGGACGCGAAATGTTGATACAGAAATCGCGTAATCGGAATCATTGGAAATGGGTAAATAACATGATATAAATAATTATTTGAGATGTTAATTAATGAGCAAATATACAAAATTGTTACAGAACTTGACAAAAGCACAGACGGAAGCTTTTGTGATGATGGTCGCCGTGTAATCAAAAATTTTTTCAAACCCTCAGTATTTTATAATTTGTATATCACGTTAGTTTGTACCCTTTCTTTAACATGAAAATGTTTTAATCTTGGACTCGGGGGTCGTCGATAGTGTAACAACTCAAAATATACGAGTCCAGTTGTAAAGGAAAATAACAAATTAACCACTCTTATATGATCTATAGTGGTAAAAACATGCTTGACATTTTCTTGAATCTTCATCAGGAAGTAAACAAGGTTGACTTTAGTTTGATTTATTTTGAAATCTCTACTAGAAATAGGAAAAAAGTCAATATACTTAAATATATTTTCACCTACACCTATTATAGCCCAGCATTCTTCACTGACACATGTATAGCCGATTATATGATAGACCGTGACTTATGAGGGCAATCAAATTAATCACGTTAGTTATTTTAAGCCTTTATTTGTTTGGCGTTTTTCAGGTTTCGGTTGTAACGTTTATTAATAAGATTCATTTATCTTGTTAATATTTAATTGATAATAAATAAAATTGAAATATTCGCCTGTAATTTCAAATGTAATCCTATTACATTATTTACACAATATGTTAGCGGATCGACAGATTTTGAACTTTTTATTCTTGGAACATGTAATTGTTAAATTAAGTTTTGAACAGTTCTGAAGCATTAAATGGGTGTGTTCTTTTACTTCTTATTTAAGCCATGAAGCTTGATTTAAAATTGAATCGTGGCAATTATATAAAACATAACATTTGAATATATTTTAGTTAAAGTTTTTTGGATCGTTTGAAGAAACTGAAATCTTATAGGACTTTGTCCGTTTGTCTATTCGTCATACACAATTTTTCCCGATTCTACTAGACGGAAACAGTAGAAATTACTTACGAGACCCAGAGGTGGAGTATATCATAAATTAATTTATTACCATTTGATGCATATAAAAAAATTAAACTTTTATAAACTGCATACTTGCATAATCATTATGCATAAATACATAATTTACTTTGCATAATTGAAATAAATCTTGATAAAACACAATTAATTTTGATAGGCAGCTCAAGGTTTATATTTCGGGTAGATTGGACGATCCTCCCCTCCGGGTAATGTAAGGTTTTAATGGTTTTACACTACTTTATCGGAACACGGTCAAAAACTTGGGTATGACTATGGTTTGAACTCTCTCCTGGATACCTCAAATAGCTGAAGTTAGTAAAATGGTGTTTACAAGAAAGAGATTGCTCAAAAGACTCCGTAATCTTTTCCCAAAATTCAGATTGTTCGGTCTCTTCTTGTACCATGTTCTTGATTACACGGATATTTGCTATCTTGACTTAACAGAGGAGCAAATAAATAAATTTGGCGCCTTTAAAGATCTGCATAAGGTTTATATTTGGTTTAAAAAAATATGACCATGTTTCTGATTTTTGACCTTCATTTAAGTGGTTCCCTATCTGGCTTCGCCGAAATGTTCATGTTCTGTCAGCTTCATATTGCGTGTTGTTTTAACTTTCCAGTCCTCGACATTTATGGCAATGATTTCAGTATCTTTGTTTATCCCACGACAATATCCTTCGTTCAACTTATAAACTTCGCCTCCGTACTCCTATACATTCTACCATCTTTTATCAAAAATCCTGCACTGTTTGAGTTGTCCGCCTTTGAAATTCTCTACCCCTACCTATCCGACGATCTGAATCCCTACATTCCTTTAAAAACTGACTTAATTTGTACTACTAATTGTAATTAGTCTTTAACTTTTGTTTTTGTCTTATTCCTTCTGCTGTGATCCAACGATGCACATTATTGTATTCAAGTGAGTTTTGTAGTTTATGTATATATATGCATTTAATTTTATGTACATGCCTGGATTGTCGTATTTTTTACACTTACGTATTTTAATTTTCATTTCCTCACATAATTGTGGACTCTTTTTTCTTTTCGCTGTGTCCTCTACCCAAAGGTACTCAGAGCCAAAAATTCGCTTTTAAGCGATAAGACCGCCTGTTGTATTTCCATATTATGAGCTGACATTTTTTATTTATTTCTTGACATTTTTATGATGTAAAATAAAGATTATTAAATATTGTAAAATAAGATAATCTATGTGATATACCTAATGAAATAGTCCGTTACGAAGGACGTAATCTTGACCCATTCGATTTAGTTATTTCATTTTTAAAAGATTTGTTTATTCCTTTGTTTTAGTGTTATTTATATATTTCAATTTGATTGTGTTATAAGATTTATCGATATATTTTTTTTAACTTAAGATTTATTATATTTTTAGATATCTTTTATTGCACATTTTACTCACAGTGCTGGGTACTTCTTAGTAAATAATAGAGCAAGAAAAAAAGTTAGTTAATTCAAATATCTACTTATTCATAATCTTAATATTGAATGTAGAATTTTTTTTGTAAGAATACTTTGTTATATACAAATTATGAAAGCGAGCATTAAAACGAAGTTTTTAAATACCTCACATTTTTAAAATAGCTCAATATTTTTTTTACGATTAACCCTCGCAAATACCTCTATAGATATTTTAGCACGGCTAGTGATAAAGTAAATAGATTCTTGTTATAGTTATAAGGATTTCTAAAGTATAAAAAATCATGTTTAGGCGTAAAATAATAAAGGTATTTTTCACTCATTATTCGCAAGGTAAATAATTCGCAAGGTAAAATTCATAGCGTTCCAGTGACTAAAAAATACTTTTGTTGAAAAGGTTAGTAAAAGTGTAATAAATAACTTTAGTGTCTAATTATATTGTGATTACTGTCATATAATTGTTGTAACGCAGATACATAAAAATTGTTTTTATGATATTTTTTAAAATATTTATTTAGAATCTAAACCAATGAGAGTAGCCTTATCTAGTTTGTTACTAGAGCCTTATTTCTAACCAAGGGCTGTTAAGGCTTCACATTTCACATACTTAACATACTAGGTGAAGATATTGTAAGTCTTACTTTAAGTACCCACCACCAAACATTACCATACACACTTACCATCCACCTTGCCGTGTTAGGGTGAACCCGAAGCGAGCCTCGCGGTCGACGGATACTCGGATGCCGATGATACCCAGACCCTGGGGGGAGACTACCTGCCCCCGCATCACGGACACGCGGCTGCACATAGCACTTTATTACGGCATCACGGACCGAATCCGAGCATAGCCCGAGGATTATAAGGTTCATACGTGAATTCATCATAATAATATATGACATATCAAATTAAAAGGAGTTCATAGAGTTCATATTTGTTATACGGAATTTGATACTACTACTTAAATGGCGATTTAACAAATAATGCTACCATAAATATCTACAATAAAAAGTTAATTGTTGGTTATATAACTTAAGTAAACATTGTATTAAGCAGAGATGTATTTTTATTCGGACCTAAAATGTGACAATTATTTCAATCGAAGACGGCGTGGAATCCTTTATATATATAATGAAAATATCGCTTACTTAAATAAAATATATAAATAAAATCCCTACGTAATGAGCTGTTTTATATACTTGAAATAGTACAACTTTCACGCTGATGTAATTGATATTTGAGTATGGATTCTGTAAATAAATACTCTAATTCTATAAATATATATTTATTTTTAAAATGGTAGATAAATTATAATAAGACGATAGTGCTGAAATAGTAATTTGATTAATCATTTATTAATGATAGTTATTTTAAAATGTTTATACAATGTAATAGTAGATATTTCCCCGACTGATCAAATGTTCTATGATATCTTGAAAGAAAAGTCGATGTATAATTATAATTCTATAAGTCCTATAATTCACGTACGAACCCCATAAGCCAGCAGACTTTTTTGACCATTTTATGAAGTGAATTTTATGTGCTAGTTTTTTTAACAAATGAAAATGAAAAAAGACTCGGTGAAAGTGAAATAAGAAATTAAACAAAAATAAGAAGTTTTCAGCATTGCACATTCTCTTATCAGGATCAGCTACATATCTAGGATAAATTTTGGTTCACAACATAAATATATAACAATTTTTAAACACAAACAATGTGTCCATATGTAATCAGCACTACTTGCAGCAAATTTTAACAAGTTTTATGTCAATATTTTATTATTTTAAGTCGTACCGAAATTTACCTAGAAATGTAAGTATTTTTATGCATATCATAGCGGCCACAAGGAGTATATAATTGTATTGTGATACACCTATATCAATGATTTTTCCACACTTATGTGTGACGTTTGAAATTGGTGCTAGAAAATTTCGAAACGCGGTAAAAAAATTTAATGTAAGAATTTATATAAAATAACATGAAAATACTTATAAGATGAATTTTATATAACCTTAAAGAAATTTAAGTTGTTGTGTATTAAATGCTAATAAAAATGTTTCATATATTGTTACGTGTTTGTAATACAGTCTTGAACAAATTTTAAACTAATTAAATGATATAAATAAAGAATATGTACAGATTTTTGATTGAAAGGTGTACCTTCATGTTTACATACATCATACATATATCTTTAGACCAGTTCTACCTAAACCGTCTTTCAAAGTCCATACCGACACCGTCCGATACCGATATGAAGTCGCAGAGGTAAGGCACAGAATACATAAAAGCACTGTTTTTTAAATGTATACATTATATATTTAATAAGGATTAAATAACTTCAGAAATAGGACATAATACTTTTCAAATATTACTTGTTCCGTCACAATAAAGTTAAAGTTATTTAAAGTATTATTAATATTCTAGTATTAGTAATAGTAACAAAAATATAAACTTTCATAGTAATATACTTATTAATAACTTACGAGTTTGCTTGTTAGAATATGCTATATATTATTTTAAGAAACTTCATTTTTTGGTACAACTGTATCTCATATAGTTTACCCGAGATTAGTTTACTGACGCGGTCTCATAGACTCACATGCATTAGACGGTTGCTGAAAGGGTTTTAATTTGTCTTGAGATAACCAAATTATTATTGTTATTGTAATCTTACATTATTCAGTGTAATGGTATTCGAATATTAGAAGAACTTATATGATATTAACCATATTCGAAAAAACATATAGTTATTGTCAATAAATTAACACATTTAAATATATATTTTACATTGAATTAAATTTTGGTAATATTGAAAGTATGTGTATAGCACTTGGTTTACGCTGTATGATCTTCGTGTGTCATAAAGTTTATTGTACTATTTCTTATTCAATTTGTTTTTAATTTTTCCAATCTTCGTTATTATGATATTGAGGTATTATTATGATAGTGAGGTAAATATTTATTTAAGTAATAATTGTGTATTTGTACACTGTTGTGTACAAATATATTTTATATGTTTTTGTACAACAATGATATCAACTGATCCGTAATAAAAGTGGTTCAGTTCACATTAGAGGTTTTTAAATCAGTAGGTATGTTTTGCAAAAGTTTTTCATGAGGACAATTATTTTTTGTGATCTAATTACTGTTCTGTATAGATTATTTACTAAATAAATTAATACACAAGTAAATCACCATATTAAAGTTCACATAATAATAAGTGTCGTAAATAGTATTTGTATTGATATGCTGAAAACATTAAAACATCATTAATATCTATGAATGAATCAGAACACATCAAATGATATGAAAAAATGAAATTATGTTGTATTTTTCCTGGCACCAATTTCAATGTGGATTATAAAAATCGTGGGTGATGTCAATGACCGGTTGATGGAAGCAATGGTTGCAATGTACAAAGTCGACAAGAACGCTACCATCTTGCTATGAAGTAGTCAAAATACATTCAAAGTTGTGTTTCGGTTAGTCACAGGGGTTAAGGATCTAAACACATAGAGAGAAATGGGCTAGGGTAAGGGTTGGTTCACAGATGAAAGACGCAGACAAAGGGTAAGGAACACATATAAGGGTAAGTTTATTTGAAGCTAAATTTTGCGTGTTTGTTGAAATTTTTGTCAATTGACGATACGATACGGTACGCGTCTCGGATAGTATACTTAAGCCCTAAACCTATACCAATGTGTTTTAAACGTTTTGCGTGAAAGCGTAAATGATTTTCCTAAGTTTTTACAGTATAACAAAAGTATACCATAGTATATGTGAGCTATATATAAGCACAGTAGACGAGAACAATAAATATTACAAAAAATACGGTTGTGGCTGCGTCAAATTATATTGAAAATGAGATGCCGTATTCGTCAGTGCCAACGTGACTTACATTGATTGAACAACTTCATTGATTGTGATTTACATGAACATTTTGTCGCAGCCACAAGAAACATTCAAGACAGACAAACAGATGTTACATACACATAGAGAATGAAACGAATACAGACAAAGGAGTCAACATAAAGTGAAAAGCGTTGGTAGCGCCGTTCGCTTGTCTGTTAGCGGGCAAGCGGCGGGCGATGGCATCACACACATATGCAGGAGTTGCAACATAAATTAATAGGTTAACATATATTAAACACTGAGGGGCGAGGGCGGGCTGACTGACACTTACCATGGTGTAAAGGAATTCCAGAACTCGCTAGGAGTGGCGGACACACGGCGGCACAGGGACACAGAAAGACAGGACAGATTACTACACAGATACCTACAACCCTCAGTGCAACCCCACCCCAACTTTGCAACCTCCGGTTGGTTGCACTCGTCTACACTGGTTACTTTGCGTTTCAACACTTGCTTTAATGATTGTTTCGAATTTCGTTACATGTATATTGATTCAGAAATGAAGCCCGTTTGCATTAGAACAACTTCACCACTATCATTTATTTTCATATGACGAACGTAATTTAGAAAAGAAAAAGACAAATTGAACTGTACGTTAAGTTAAGATAATGAGTCTGTTGATACATGGAGTAAAACACGCTCGCATCATGTACGCTTGTAAACACATGAGGAACTCCTACAACGTTTGCTTAGGCGTAATGAAACAAATGCTAGAACGCAATATAACCCCTCTAGACTTTTCAACTTAAATAAAATAGTGAAGCGGCTCGTGTTTTAATGCAAACAAACTTTTGAGGCGCTTTTGCATATAAAGCGAGGTGGGTTTACTACTTTAGTTATTCAGTTTTGCTTTGTCTTATTTATAAAGATAAGAAATTAGATGATAAACAATAATATACGACTTTTGTTTGGTTGTAAGATATAATAGTAATAAACATTTTTGATTTATATTTGGACTCGGATCATGAAAATACCTGATCATTTGACGGGTAACGTTTTTACTAATAATAATTTAAAATTTATATATCACTAGATATTATTTGATTTCGGGTACCTGTCATGACTCGAGTCGTTTTTGATGAGCCTTATTAAAACAATTCGTTTAACTGACAGGAAGACAAACAAAACTGTACGAAAGCTTTTGAGCATTTAATCGGTTATTATATTCGTTTAATTTATAAGACGCATTTATTTTGTTTAGACAAACAGGTAGGGTTAGACACACACAAGGGATAAACATTAGACAATACACAACACATCGGATCTGGTGTGAAAAAAAAAAAAGTAAAAATGACAAAAAAGTGTGGTTAATGACATGTAATTAACAAAACCATGCCGGGGCAGCAAATAAAAACTCAATATTTTATACGCGAGAAAACACAGGAAAATCAAAACACTTCCACCAGATGAGAACAAAAAGGAATTTATAAAATATTACCATTAATTAAATTAAAATAACCACACCAAATCCTCGGAGAGGTCTAGGAAGATGAACGGGATTAACAATGGTAAGGGTGCTAGTCCCTAACTATAATATTATGTTTTCATGAAGTTCGGTCTCAAATCTTACGGATTTACATAATATGACGATGAGAATACATATCTACGATCATTGTTAGGTGCAAACATACCGGATTATTAATCGTGTGAATTAATATATCAATCTTTAAGGAATAACGTAAAAGATAACGTTCGGACATGAGACTTTATTGAATATCCACGATATCTTTCACACATCCATGAAGTGATTTAGTGTTTACGCAACTGACATTAACACTTACCTCTCTGAATATTCGTCCATGTGTGCGTAACTTTGGACAGAGTTTTCTTCGATGAGGAATTTCACACGTTGATAAAATGATGCGGTGACGGAGGGAGGTTGTTTCCGAAGAAGTACCTCTACGGGATCGTTGGAAGCCAAACACATTATGTGTTCAGCGCACTCGGGACGACTACAGCATTCCGAGTCCGAGCAGTCGGTCATGCCATCTTCAAAATGGTAGTAGCATTGTAAGATAACGAACAAATAGTATGTATTGAAACCATCGCAGGTACAAAACAATCTGTAATCTCGTTACCTTCGTCATTGTCCTCGTTATCACTGCAAGATAGTTCTAGGGCGATGGAACAGTCGATACCGGCCCAACCGTCTGCACACGAGCATCGATATATACCGTCTTCCAGTAAACACTGTCCATGTCGCGAACAGCCGTTGGGGCACCCCGCTAGAGGAAAAAAAATGTTATTTAATATTATTAGTACTGGCAACCTGTCTTCGCTTCGCTTCAGAAAAAAACTATGCTTTACGCTTAGAAATAGCACCAGCATTGTTTTAGGATTGGGTTTTTCTCGCTCTACGAATTACAAATATATCAATTTATATATTTTTTATATATAAACGGATTGCCATAAAATGAACTTTAAGTATTAAGTGATGCTTACTGTAATATATTAATCAAACCCATAACGAAATCGGTTAAGCAGTTTTTTTAATGTTAATAGCCGACAAACCAGCAGACGTTCCACCTGATGGTAAGTGATAACCGTCGCTCATGGTATCACTCGTCGCCCGTATCACTGATACGTTGTCGGCTAGGACATGAGAAGAAGGTAAGAAAGAAAGTACTGGCTCTTAAGCCCCCAGCTGGAATACGACGAATCGTTTGGCGGCTGTCTCAATCAGGAGGGTGGTAGATAGCCAGGCAGGCTTCACGGAAATATAATAATACCAATAAACAACAACAAGCGCCGATTGTTTTGTTTATTAAAGAGAATTTAAAACGTTTGACCAAAAAATAAAGAAAAAAATTATGTGTTATATATTTGTCGGAGATGATCATTAGTATAGACGTGAAACGAAACTCAGCACGATGTCCGAGTGATGGCAGCACCGCCGCGATGACGTCGATACTCGGCTAACATCGTGCTACAACAGAGCTTAGCTAGTGGAGTGACGCCGGATGGAGCCTCAGTTTACATTCTGCGGTCGAAGAGATCGGTTCCTCCGCACTAGGAACTGTTGTTTCGTTTGCCCGATGTGAAGTGTTTATTAACAATTAATTAAAAGTGTTAAACGATCATACGCCCACGCTGTGTTCGACAACGCTGCTAAAACTACTGACATTGCCGACATATTTTATTAACTTTCATGCTTTATATTTACTTATTAATAGAAAATTATTCCAACATATTTCATTTCAATATAACTTACGTAGAGTGCAATGTCTGCCATTCCATCCCTGAGTACAAACGCAAGTGCCATTCTTGCACTGGCCGTGGTCGTGACAGCGCGTGTCGCATGGTCGCTGGTCGCACAAAGAACCTGTCCAGCCCTCGTCACACCGACAGACACCTTCGGCGCACACGCCGTGTGGACCACAGTCCAGTGAACATACCACTACAAAGAAATACAAGGACGCTTTACTATTAATACTTAGGAAATGTCAAGTAAAACTATTCAGAAAGTTTATTTCCTACTAACACTAACTAATTGGTGTTCGAGTGGATGCAAAAATTGACAAAGACCTTAGATAACTTTAACAATATAATACAAACTACATAAGAAAATCCTTGAATTTTAGTAGACAACAAACATTTAAATATTAGGATGTATTAATAAGTTTATAAACGTGTATTAAAAGCTACAAATAGAGAGACGTATTAGACACCACATTTAAATGGATTATATGAGATATGAAGCATAAAAAAGAGGTATGAAATAAACTGTGCAATTTGGATGATGCAAAATTTAGGCAGGTTCCTTTGCAACAATGTATTTATTGGATGTATTTTTTACCTTGAGAACAATCATCGCCAGTGTAAAGCGGATCGCAAACACATCGTCCTGCGTCTAAGTCATAAACACCACGCTGCGAGCAGGCAGGTAGGCACCGTTGGACACGCGCATCTCTCTCACTGCATGCAGCCCCTCGCCACCCCGCTCGACAAACGCAGCGTCCACGCACACACGACCCATGGTTTCCACAAGTGGGATCTAAACAATCCTCTGTAACAATAATAAATTAAAATCCAACTTCTTATCAGAAGTGACACGTCTTTACTACTTTACACCCGGGTTACCTAACTTTACACTGTGGAATGATGTGAAAACTTAAGTTAAATGAAAATTTGTATTGAATTTTAAGAGGGCAGTTAAATCAAATATATTTTGTTTTAATGTTATTTTGTTAACCTTCGTCACATTTGTCTCCCTTCCACCCTGGTTTGCAATGGCATCGTCCGGCTATACACTGGCCTCGGCCTGAACAATCAGCAGGTTCACAATCATGTGCTGGAACATCACACTCAGCGCCTTTCCACCCTTCAGAACAATGGCACACGCCCCCAGCATAAGCGCCATGGCCCGAACATAGCACAGGACAAACACCTAAAAAAAGATTAGTTTACTCATGTATATTCTAAGCTTATATTAATACAAAATAGATACAAATTACATAAGACTAATGACCACTTCCGACTACATACATATGTTCGGGTTGAATATTTATAACTTTCGAATGGTAAAAAAATTCTTCTAATAGATGACGTGATCCCTGCGATTACCCTCCGTATAAATCAAAACTTACAAAATTCGCACTCTTCCCTTATAATATTAGATAGACTTACTTTTTGAACAGTCGTGACCTTCGTAGCCGTCCATGCAGTCACATTTTCCTAAATAACACGACCCGTGTCCTGAGCAATCATCTGGACAAGAATTGGTGACACCTTCAGCTTCCGACACGATCATCTCAACGCTGTGCGACTGCAGTTCGTCATTATATATAGATATGAACCATCGTCCCGTGTCGAGATACTGTAAAATGCTTACATTAACTCTCATATCAGTAGATCTTTTGTTTATCGTGTGGTTCCATCTTTGAAAGGGGCTTTTGGTGCTCAAGAGAGAATTGAAGTCGTTAAGGTTATTTTCATAAATATCTCGCAACTCAGAATTTCGTCTTTTTCTAAGTCTGTGGTCGACTCTGCCGCCGCGTATAAATTCAACAAAATCGTATTGCGTAACGCTAGGGGCTACATTGCGCCTGCCATAAACGGCAAAATTAGCGCCCCAAGGAACCGTGAAGTTTAGGCTGACATATGCGGGTTGTTTGTTGCGGAATTCAGAGCTCCAAAATTGATATGCAGGTATTGTAGCGCTATGCAGTTCATCGAATTCTCTTACTTCTAGCGCGGGCGACCACGGTGGAGGCGCGGCTTGTTGTGCTTGTTGGGGTATTACTGCCGATTCAAGAGCAGCTTCTACTGTTGTTGACCATCCTCCAAGCGATGACGTAGATATAGATTCTAGGAATATAACAATAAATATGAACAATTTGCTTCCAGAAATATTTACAATAGCATCTAGAATCTATTTGTATGAATTCAGATGTAATTATGTATTTGTTATTAGGTGATGTAATTAGGTGCTATCTATAGAGTATCTGACCATCCAATGATAAACAACTTCATTACTATATTTGTAAGGAAAATGATCAGTAAAATGTTTCTCTTACCATCCGACGGTGACGACGTTGATAAAGCATCTCTCATTCCTTGTGCGTGCGTTACTGCTTTTACATCTTGCACCAAAATGCAATTAGAATTGTCTATGTTACTTTTAATTGACGATAATGCTGTAACAATCAAAGATATATCATATCAGAATCACATGATATATATATATATGTAAAATTTTAAATATTTAAATTCCAATAGTTTAAAAAATAAACAATAAAAATAAATCAAGAACGGGTTTTTAGATTTCATAAATAGTAACCTGAAACAAGACTGTAATAAATTTGTTTAAAAATACGTCTTTAGGCAATTTAGAAAAATAATAGCTTAAGGTACTTTTTAGTACAGCAAACAATTCACTTTTTCAGACATATTTTGTGTTACCCAATTTCAACCAAATCTTTTTACGCATTTTAAATTGCTATCTTCAAACTCAAAGTCAGATAAAACCACAACCGACTTAGCAGGTTAGTGATGATATCAAAACTTGTAAAAGTTCTGCTCGAGAATTAAACATATTTTTCTGTTATCTACTACTAATTACAAATTTCCATATATTTTATATAACAGCTGAAATAAGTATTGTTGCGATGGACTTCGTTGAAGATTTAAATATATTTAATCGTCCACGCAGACGCCTACTAGTTGTGTCATGTAACATTGTCGGCAAGCGGTCCACGATTCTTAAGGCTCAAATACAATTCTTCGACTAACATAAATCCTGGTTGAACAATACGATTGTTATACAACGAGATATGTCGTTTGAGAATTTGACTTTGTCGAGATTGACGCGTGAGTAGTAGGGCTGGGGAGGTGTCGTGACGTCCTGTCGGGTTTTAATTAACCGGAGCATGGCCGACGCGCATTTTGTGGCACTGTGACGAATCAATTGGTTCCGCTAGAAGACCCGGGCGGCGCGCTGTCACGTAGGTGGCTCTGTTACACCCAGCCATTTCTTATTCCCGAGAATGTCGTTGTCTGCTCATTATGCGACAGTCGTCAACCTCCCAATTCTATTGAATACTGCGTTACGCGGCTGATTTTATGATTTTTCACGGACCGTGAAAGAAGAGCACGAGCTTTAAGATAATCACGATTTAAAACTTATTTCAATTACGATTAAAACATAAATAGAGAATAATTTGGTGATATAAAAACGTTTAATTATTTCCGTGTTTAAAACTACCTTTTTAGCTGTATGCAAAACAAAATTGGCGAATTGAAAGTTCGAAGGGGAGTCAAGAAACAAAATTGGCATAGCAATGTAAAGAAAATTTATTGTAGACATTTATTAGTTTTGTAAGAAGTCTGCAAACAACCGGATTTAGAAGCGCTTTGTGATGGATGTTCAATTAATTTCCGTGGGGCGTGGGTTGGATGTCACTGTGCATGCTTCTAATAGAAATCGGTCGTCAATCGCCATAGGCTTAATTAAAGCAACGGCAATAGATAATTAAATATGTTATTTTTTAATATATTACTACACCAAATCCATTGAAGCAATATAAATACAAAAGTCTACAATATATATCTTTTCTCCAAAAGCAATCGGCAAAAATGGTGCTACATGGATTATTTTTTCAGACTTGTTAATGTATAATATTATATATTACAAAAATTAGAAAATAAGGAAACCGATTTTTTTATTAACGGCTGTAAAAGCAGTATAAATACTTTAATCATTTTTATTTCAAATTCTAATTCTAATTCAAATTTTATAATGATAAACAGTTCTGAATTGGATGCGGGAAAGTAAAAATTACCCTGTTATGTATCGTTGGTTGCCTTAGCACTGACCCCTGTGCGTGCTCTGACACAATTATGTTATCATCTCATCCCTCGTCCGGTGGTAATTTATCGCTAAGATTTATTTTAAGATAAGGATCGCGATGCGTTGACGCCATTTGGTACTGCGTCGAAATTGGATAATTTACTCCTCTAGGCTGAGGGACGTTTTAGTTGACGACAATAACCTTTATCGTCGTCGATCAATAGATAAGTGGCTACTTTATATTCAATGCAGGGGAGTGCATTTTAAGTAGTATTGATTTTTTTAATCCTTGCTGCGTATTATAGATAAAGAATTCTTATGCAAATAGTAGGTACAGCATGATATCAAAATACAATTTCGGTATTTGTTATCATCAATATCATATTATTTCGGCCAATTCGCATTCGGCTCGCGTATTGAGTTATGAACTACAATCCTTAACTCCTTTAATTTTTATGGAAAACTCAAACCCAGCCGCGGAGAAATGAGTCAATGAACGCTTGTGATGATGTAGTATTAAATGGTAATAGTAGTAGCAAATTTTGAACATTATAAAAGTTGAAGTAAAATACTAATCGGAAGCAACGTTATGCACAATTAGGCGTTTCGTTTGTCTGTAAATTTGTCGGTTACTCAGTCACAATACATTGTTAGGTAATTTCCTGATACTTGTTATATCTATGTATCTCTTGCAGTGATTACAAACTTACTAGCGAAGAATAAATGTTAAAATTGAATTACGTTTCATAAACATAAATATTACTAAATTTACAAATAATCACTTATTTATTGTACCTAGCTGTATTTTTTTATTGCAATATAGCAGAAATGTTCATAGAAATTAATAAATATTGCGAACTTAGGAATAAAGCATTAAATGGCCCATAAAATCTGTAACTACATACAAAAGAGCACCAGACGACGTAATTTCCGTCCACAAAAATGAAATATAACAATGTGGTACGTCGCGACTTTCGATGATCCCTCATAAAATCTATCAATTTTACCATAGAACCGACGAGAATAGGAAATGGAGGGTGCTCAGGCCGCTGTCGCATCAACTGCGCTCGGAACGATTGTGTGCAGATGGACGATGTTTGCTATCTGTACTATTTTTCGAGTTAATACAATTTATTGTAATACGATTCAGCATAGATTGCATCGTGCGATGGGGGAGCGAAACTCGTTTGATAGACTCCCGAGGGATAGTCGCGTCGTGCTGGCTCGGTATTAGTCACGTGATAAATCTTCCGCTTCTCGTGTGCGTTATCCTATCTCTTTCTATTATACGCGACACATCATAATAGCCTCCTTCTCTTTTCTAAATATGATCCACAGGAGGGTCGAGATCTTATTTGCGCTATGCTATAAGAAGTGCGGACAGGAACAAATCTATTTCAGCTAAATGCAAATTTGATACTCGTCTGGAGTTTGTTTGATTTGCTTGGAAAAGCTTTAGTATCTCAATTAGATAGGTATTGAATAGGTAGGTATATAAATGTTCTTAATATTTTTTTTTATTTTTATAGTTTCTTATTTACTAGGAATAACTGAAACTTACAAGCTTACTCGTGTATCAGCCTTTTTGTTTATTTATTGTTAAGTGATCCAATCACAGACTTAATTGTATTAAAACTAAACAAATCCTGCTTTAGGAGTAAACCTTGCGAGGTAAATTACAAAAATAAACTAAACTAAACTTTTGACAAACGTATCATATAGCTAAAACAAAAGGTCTCGCTTTATATTAAACTTATATTTATACTGATTATAAAAAATAATATGTTGTTTAACAAGTCATTAAGGAACATGTATGAAAACAGATAATTTTTCTCTCATTTCTGAAATCACTATGCCTAATATTTCGAAAAAAAAAATACTCAATATAAATCTTAACTCATTGTTAATTGGAAAGTTGAAAGTTTTTATATTTTCGCAGGAATACCAAACGAATTCGATATGGAATTGACTGATTTTTATAAACTATAGTTACTACTTTTGATACGAAACAATTGTCTGTGAATTTATTAGCCCGTTGGCCGCAGTTGGGTACAACTGACAACAATGTTCTGAAACTTACCATTGGTGTGAGAATCTTAATATAACATTTGGGGGCTTCAAAATTTCAATTACATTAAAAAGTTGACGTTGGTTTATTCGTCCCCATTCATCGTGTATGTAAGTAATGAAGGGTGCAACAGATGGTACACATTTTTTCATTACACTAGTAAAACTACCGTCATATGAGATTTATGTCGGATTAAGCTACAGAACCGCTTTTTATTCACTAACACATCCGGAACGCCCATAGGCGTGCCGACAAATAGTATATTGTATTTCTAAAATCCAATCATTAGTGAAGATTCTCGTAAAAACGTTTGTGCATAACCACTGCCTACTCGGAAATGCTTGCTTATTTTCATATTTGAAATATTGAATAATTATCCCAATTAGATTTCTTCTCTAAAAGGTTTTTACGTCATCAAAGTCTGTTAGTTTATATACTGATAATTTAAACTAAATCCATTATTTAAGTATCTGACTGGACTGGTCTGAAGCTACGGGTAGACACTAAGTTAAGACTACTGAAGGCAAGTTAAAAATTTAATTGGTGTAGCTTTTTTATCAACAAGGGACGTTTGGTTTATGGATTAAATTTATATGCAATTTTTTTATTTCCATATATTATATTATATTTTTTTGAGGTATTTCACATTAAAGAGCAGAGGGAGGAATAAAAATATTATCTTTATATTATCTAAAAGATTAAGGTTTTTTAATTCATTTATGGATTCCAAATGCGTTTTTATATGGTATGTATGGTATATTTCTAGATTTACGTTTTTATTAACCATTTTCTCTGCCATTCATCTTTTTCATTTTGAATCAAAAAGACAGATTACAAATATCACAATATACCCAAGACATAAAGTAAAATATTCTGCTAAATGTGTCATATAGTGCATACTGATATCATTCTCGATGGCAAAGGTATGATTATTTTAATGATTTATTACAAATGTAACCAAGTACATTAATGACTATTTAAACGTAGTATTAGCCAAGGTATTAGTTAAAATTACACCAGTGATATTTAGTTCTATATGTAAGTTATACATTCGAAACTTCATGTGAGAGTGTTCAGTAGGGCTTTATCTTTGTAATATCTTTAATATCATTTATTGGTATCTCATTAGATTAGAGATATCTAACGAATATCTAAATGTGGTCATTTGGAGGCGTATAAGTCATTTAATTAAAAATATGTGGTTTCGTTTTGAAGTGGACGCGTTACCGCCGCATCTATATGCGACATGCGCCTCTTATCTACGGCCTGTATAATTTAATGGGATTCTAAATGAAGCGAGATCCGATACGATAAGATCTGTTGACTTCACAACACTATACATTGAGCCGGTTCATTACGTTGCTATGAATCGTACGCGTACTTTACATTTATGTACTGTATAAATGTTGAACTTTCTCCTGTACAACTGCAATAAATAAGTTTTCATATCAAATTATCCAAATCAAATGTCTTTCCGGTACGTAGGTTACGAATATATTATTTTATCGAAGCTCAAGTGGTTATCTGTAAAAGATCTTGTATGTGTAAAATCAATATTATGATTTTCATGTCTATATGCTGGAAACACTCTAAGAAATGTTATCGAACGTCAACATTGAATTGATGTTAATTTATATGTTGGCATTCATAATACGGTTTCAACATAGATTTTTTCGTCAATGAAGTAATAACTTATTAGTAAATAACAGTTAAATACAACAATGTGTTCACATCCTAACATAGTCCAGATTTTAGTTGCATAGATACTTAAGTGTTTAAGTGTGTATTAAATTTTACCGAGAAATGCTTTTTAAGTTGAATGATTTAGCGGCTCCTTTAATGGTAGTAATTTTAAAATATTTGTAACTTTAACTTACTTTAAACTTCCACTTAGCACGCATTACTAGACTGATTTCCTGTTACACACTAAAAAGATACTTTATAGAACCCTAAGAGCTGTTTTATTCAAATAGTAACAGTATTTTCCTACATTGCGCCTATAAGTAAACTTATTGAGATTGATTTATATTAGAGATGGGCTGGCTAATCGGGAATGCAGACTAATCGACATATTTTGTAGTCTTCAGTGCTTAGTCGGAAAAAAACGCTGATTAGTCTATTCGTTTTATTAACTCCTTGTTTGTTCTATGTTTTATAACAGGGTTATGAATGAAATCCTGTCCTTTATTTAAAATAAATGATTACTGATAATTTTTATTTTAGAATCAGCTATTGAGTGCTATTTAAACCAGGACTAGGAACTTTTTCTTAAGTAACTAAGAATTAAACTCAAACAAAGAAGAAAGACAAATTGGTGAAAGGCCAACAGAAAATAAATTTGAGAACTACGAATATAATAGATAACCTAATAGATAGAGTAATTTTATAAAAAAAAAAATTCTAATAGATTCTACTTTTCTGAAGAATCTATATCAATAGTGTAAATATCTATCTATATTAATACTGTGTCGGGCCGCTAGTAAGTAATAATTTGAAGTTTTTAATCTACTTAAAAATTGAATGATGTTAAAACACCATAGTCGAAACTCAATTCAGTAAACGTTACTTCATCTTCAACAATAATTGGTCGTATTTAATTTCAACACGTTATGAATTTTCCATACATTAAAGACTTTCGACGAATACTTTGATAAGTTAACAGTAAATTTTCCAGCTGTCCTTCGAAATGTAGGTAAAGTATACAAATATATCAATTTTGGGATCACACATCACCAAACTGTATTAATTTTTATCCAAAAAATAGCATTTTGTTGCTATGCTTTCTGGTTATTTTATCCTATTTCAGATTAATCATGATAAGTTGCTAGATGTTACGGTGAGAGGACTGTCTAGCGGGCTGCTAATTGATTGAAACCAACTGACATACGGTTGGATTTCTACATTAGTTTTAGGTAGTCTTTATAAATACATTTTTTACGTGATTTCTAAAAGATATGACCGACTAAAGTTTTGTCACGCAGTAGTGCATGACTGAAATAAAAGTCAATTTTACTAATAATTTCTAAATTTATAAATCGAATCGATATTTAACTACTTAGTATGTCTATAAAAATAAAACGAGAACAATTTATTAGTTTTCTGTTCTACTTCAATATGATTTCATATTTTCATTGAGTGGATACTTAGAAATATCAATAATAACAGTTATAAAAATATATATTTAATGAAGAAAAAACTTCGCTGCATAATAAAAGATTGTTGTACAGGCTCGACGAAATGACCTGTCGACCATTGTTACTATTTACATATTCATTCTGAAATAAAATCCGTAAAACAGAAATTGTGTTGGGTTTTAATTACACGAAAGTGCATATTACACTTTATGCTAATTCTGGTCAAAATAAATCTGAAAATTAAACAAACCACCGTCACGATACGGCAATATAACTGTGAAAGTTTCATAAGTAGTCGTTATTTATAAGTCACGAATTACACTCAGATTTTACGTACAAATTAGTAATATTAATAATTCAAAATATCAACAACATCAGCAACACCGCCCTGATAGCCTAATGGTTATTCAGACCGTAAGTTAGTCTGTTGTTTCGGACTCCTGGGTTCGAATCCCAAACGCAGGTCTAGGTTTTAAAATTTTGTGCGTTTATGAAATGAATCATGATTTGCTCATATAAATGACAATATCGTAAACAAACCAGCACTCGCTATGAGAGTGAAAATATTTTTAACGTTTACACCCTCACACCCCCGCACTAGGATTCCCTGTGTTGCGGGTGGCATGGACATACACACATATCAGATCATAAACACCCACGACCCGAGAACAAACATTTATCTGTCACATAAATGTCTGCTCCGACCGGGAATCGAACCCGGGAACCCTCGCTCGGCTGGCAGGGTCACTACCAACTGGGCTGTGGGGTCGTCAAATATTAACATAATCTGAACATGGTAGCAGATTATGGCCCTAATGCCACTTTGCGTGGGAAAAAACTTGAGAACACATATGGGCTGTGATGATGGTTAATTGAAACATCGATCGTTAGAAACCTTAAAAATGAAATTCTCACATGAAATAAATAAACGCACTCACTCTGACACTCCCGCACTAGGATGTCCGGTGTTTTGGTGACATGGACGTGGTCAAATATGACATCACAAACACCTATGACCCGAAAAACAAACGTTTACCTGTCACATAAATATCTGCTCTGGCCAGGAAATTAATATCAGTTCTCTCGTTAGGTAGACAGAGACAGTACCTACCTAGCCTACGGAGTCGTACTATATATATAAAATATACATATAATTCAGAATATATTTTAAAATAAAGCTTCAATATGCCTTTACTTTCAATAGCTACGCTGTATTTTAAATTTGTCTGCATTAGAAAATGTATATATTTTATCGAATAATAAGAACATAGGTTCCCATTTCAAATCATGTTTGCTTGGTATAGTAATTTCTGTTAGGGGTACCACACGAGGCAAATGTAGGTCACAAGCAGTTATCTCGTCGATCGTGGTCGGCTTGATACTATTTCGGCACCGTCTTAAATGTGTCTGCGGTTTAAACTTCAATCGTCATTTTTTCCGTGTAGCCAATTGAAACCCTATGTAGTTTTTTGTTTTCTTACATGTATTCTGACAGTCCGTGATATAAAATTTGTATCAATTACATAGTTCTAGAAGACCAAAGTCACTGGCGTCCACGTTAAAGTATTGTATTACAAAAGCTGTTATAAAATTTACAAAAATCAAATCTTCAAATCTTATCTTCAAAAAATATATTCTTATAGTACACGTTCAACTCACATTAGCAGACGATGTAGGTATCTCAAAGATTAATCAAAAAAATCTCATGCCCCTACGATACATGCCTGAACGTCGACGAGACTTATGATTAGTCGTTTCGCAGATAGGCCGAGATTTCTATCGGCTGATGTATCCATAATAAAATGGTATAGGACGTGGAAGAGCGAGATAATTTATAACCACGCTAACACAGGAGCGGCAGGCCCGGGGCACGCACCGCGTTGCCTTAGGTTAGGCGCATCATTTATATTTTTCTAATGTTTGTTTTGTTTTTTATGGAGCTCTCTGTGAATACCGCTCGCGAGATCTAAACAAAGAACGATGAAAGACTTGTGGTCTCAGTCTGTTTCTATTACAACACCGATGTTTGATCAACTCATTTACATCGAGAAGTAGATATTTGGAATTTATTGCTTTGAATTTCGAATTTTATATTCGGGGGATAAATTCTATATAAATTTCGCAGTCTCAAGCATGATAGCATCAGACATTTCTCACAAACCCTGTGACACATATCATCCGAAAAATTTGATGACGTATTTAGGTGATCACTTAATATGAGAAAATTTTGAGACAATCTTTAAGGATAAAAAGGATGTCTGAGATCTTTTATATTTCATAATTATATTCCTTGATCAATATTACGTTAATGGATACCAGATTTTTTAATTTTTTTAAAAGTGATGGAAAATTATGAGGTATGTATACTTGAGAGTATCCAGCGAGAGCAATAAATCATTTAGGTATTTTGTTAAGAATCTGTACATCGTTAAAATAATAAAAAAATATTAAGATATGACAAAAAAGATTATTTATTAAGAAATATTCGGCAATGTTGAATCTTATATATTATTGCATGTTTTCTCTTGAGGTATAAATAAAATAATGAATCCAACGACAGGATGTGACAAGATGTGTATTAGATATATGTAATTCGTGTGGATTATGTATTTCTATGCTCGTAATCATTATAACACGTAACGCAGGGAATGGGGTCACACGCATTACATAATATAACATCCAGTCGAAGTGAAGTAAAATTCCGAAGAACTTCGTGTTAGGGAATTCAAAAGGGTTGCCGGCGGTCTTTAAATGTCTTCGTCGTCATTTATCTCGATCCTTTTCCCATATAAGAGCTTAAAAATTTTATTCGCACCTGACAAACTGTGACAAGTATTGGAAAGAGTGTTGAAGGTTGTTTTAAGATGAATTTGCTGAGATATTCCTAGTGAATTGTATCCTAATCAGTTTTCTTAGTGAATTGTGAACTAGATCAACGAAGTATAATATTTTTTAACTTTTGTTTGTCAAGCATCAGCGTCTTGGCAACTATGAATATAAGTAGATTTTCTGTCGTTTTGATTGACAGCTGCGATTTTTTTGTTGACATCTTTCAGCAATTATATAATCTGTTGGTTGAAAATTATAATTTGTATATAAATATCAACCCAACTATGTTTATTTGGAGGTTAAAGTAGATTGGACTTAGCTACTAACTGAACTATGCGTACAGCATAGACGTGTTCCGTGTATGACGGGTTTGTAACTCCATGTTTCGTGCAACACTCTTTACAATTTTTAATATGGCAATAGTTTTAATTATTTAATCCAGCTCCATAGCGTTGATTGGTAAATTTAAATCGTCCGCGTTTTCAACGAATCGCAAAGCGCCAATCATGTGCATACGCGTCTCGAAAACCAAAAAGGGCAGAAAGATTAACCGATCGTTTTCCTAAGAAGTTTTCTCTTGCTCACATATATATATGCAACTCTTACGGCAATTTTAAAACATACAGTCAAATTGGAATCCATCACTGTCTACTAAAACCAACTTAAGTGACATTTTAATAGTTTCATTACATTACAAGATCAGTGAGAAGTCGGCTGGCTTGTGTTTGTGCATCTTGGATGAAAACCTTGTGATTGAAGACACCGGTGGCAGCCCCAACGTGAGTCGTGCACACTCATTGCTTTGGTTGTGGAACAGGTATTGATTCCTCCCTGTCAGCGACTGACTGAGTAACTGAACCGATTTTGCCATATGTTTTCTTCTATCGTTACCCCCTCTGAAAAGCTTTTCCCTTTCACTCCCAATCAACAAAAAAATTTACGTAATACTTTACTTAAATTACCAAAATGTCTTTAAGTAACCTTTTTATTTTACAAGAAGAAAAAAAGGCAAGTAAAAACTGTGTTGTTTTATAATTTGTACAGCAGGTACCGTACTGATTTTTAATGTGCCTACTTCATTATACCATATAATCCTACATGTAGAGGGTACGGATAAAATTCTAATCAGAAAAGATTAAATCTGTGCCCTCATTGGACCAAACCCATGGCTCCGGGCAACGAGATTTAGAAGAGGAGAGTATATCATGCGCTCAGTCCAGTTTCGCTCTGCTTAGTAATACAAGAGCCAAAGTGCCTACGTAATCATGAAATGTATATAATTTTTGGTGGTCGTGAAACTTTTGAACAATGACCGACCGAGGACAGCCTTATGTAATGTGTTTGTTATGTTGAATGATGGTACACAAGTTACACTAAGGTCGTTGGAGCTATAGTTCACATCTAGTAAGAAATTCTATATTCAAATATAATTGCGGAATAATCTCCACTAAGTTAAATAGTGTTGTTATAAGATACTTCTTCTACCTATGTAATTGTAGAAAAATATTTATGTAACTAAAACGGTTAGGTGTGATATTTCAGTTCTTCAATTAGGTTTAGTGTTCAACCACAGAATTTAATTATCATCGCCGTCATAACTACCCACACTGACCCACTACTGGGCTCAGGTCACCTCTCGCAATCTACCACGCTGGCCAAGGCCGTAACACTATGGTACGATAGTATCTTGCTGCTTATGACATGAAAATATTGATATGAATTATTTTCATCATAAATTATATGGAGATAAGAGTTATTATAGATTTAGTGTAAATTTATATAAAAGAGAAAAGTTATAATATTGCTTGTTACAAAGGCTACTAGTTATTTATCCGGAATAACAACAAGAAATTGACATCTATAATGTATTATGGTTTTATTGTTTTTCAAAGTAATTTCGACAATGATCGATGCACTTTCGCATACGTTGAATCCAATTTTATAGCACTTTTTCCACTCTGATTGAGGTATCACCAAAACATACATTTTGAACGTATCAACGGCGTCTTCTCGGTTCGAAAACTTCTTCACGATTGAAATAAATAAAAACCATTAGGTGCTAAATATTGTTCTGTATGTGGCCAGTTCCAGATACATAAATAGTAGTCCTCATAGAATAAGAATTTTCTATAAAAAATAGTAACTTGTTAGTAGATATGTAGTTGTTATGTTCATGTAAGTAATTGTTATGTACCTGTCATTTTCATCAATGTGGTATGGACTTTTATTCGCTTATTTAAAAAATCCCAACAAACTATGTCCAATTCAAACAAAAATTCGAACATTTACGCTAATGGTTTCTGAGAGTTATGTTATGAATAATTTAATCGACATTCCGAGCGAGTTAATACAAATACTGCCTTAACGATCGATTCGGACTCCCCGTCGTGAGTAAACAATGATATATTGAAAATAATTCCGTTCTGTTACAAAATGGTCAATGTTTAAATTATTTTAAAATCAAACTAATGGAAAGAGTCGTCATAATGCAGTTGTTGTTTTTAAATGGAGAAAAGTGGACAGAATCAAATTTTTAATCAAAAGAAAAAGCTTGGCAAAAAAATTGAAATTTATGCAGTTTATGGTTTATATGTGGTTATTTTAAATCAGTCAGTTCACAATTTTATATATAGAAAATGGCTTAGATTTGAATTCTTTAATAAATATTGCCCAAGTCAGTGTATGTATATTCTTAATATAAAATTTGGCCATTAAGAAAACAATTATTTTATAAATAAGTACAGCTAACATCGAATTGAGCCAATTAAATGTATTGTAAATTGGCAATAACTCCATCTCAATGCCTGGTATTGTCTGAATCCTCAGAAGACTGTAATAGAATGCTTATTTTATAAGAAGGATAACAACAAAACTGTTATTTAATTACGAGTTACATCTTACCTATAAAGTAGGCGAGCATGGCCGCTAGGATGACGCAGAGGCAGATCATGGCTATGGCGAGGCACTTCCACGTGCAGCGATGCTGACACCGTTTGTCTATATGGAAGCGGGAGGGCGAATACACGGGTACCGGGCTTGGCTGGTTAGCACGCAGGGGAAACACCGGCATCACCAGCGGCTGGTTTGCGAGCTGGCAGTGTCCCAAGGTGCCTCCGCCCATACCGCTCGGCATGCCAGCACCGGCCAGTCTGCAAAAGAAGTGAATGGTTGATGAGTTCTGTTCGTTGCGACTGACTATAGGATATTTTCAAGTCCTACCAGGTTGTGAATCACATCGAGGTTAACCGTTTAAAGTATTTCTATTCCAGTATGCATACTAATGTAAAAAACAAGACCATTTATCACTGATCACGACAGGTCAATTCCCTGAATAATAATTGAAGATAAATACGAAGTAAATGAAACGAGAGTGAATTTAGATGTAACAGCTAAAATTTATGTTTTATATTTTAACACTGCAAATAAATGTTTGCATTTATTTAGATTAATGTAATGACTTAAGTTACCTGAACTATTTCAGTTTTGTTTGCAATAAAATGTGTTTAAAGGAACCTGGAACGTTCAATTTGTTGATGTTTTTCAATGTATTTTTTATTTTTGTAATTAGTGACATAAAATATTTATATGGCAACATATAAGATGAATACACATATGTTTATTTCAAATAACTTACTATACAACTATACAACTATTACTATACAACAATAGAGGTAAAGATTTATAAAATCTCAGGTAAAATTTTATGTAAATGGTGGGTCGATAACTAAAATACAAGCGCCAACTGTTGTGCAGCGAATCTGCGTTGCGCACCATATGGCGACCGTTGTGCCGTGGTCCTTTTTAGACAATCAGAACGTATCATTATCAAGAATTTCTGACAAAAAACGATGATTGGAGCGTTTAAACATGTCCGCCTCGAAACCATTAATCAATTAACCGAAGCTCTCCGTCGCGTTATAGCATATGGTGTAGGAACCAGCCGTCCACCAACTGACGCCGATATAATCGACTTCTAGTTTTAAAATGAATAAAAGACTCGAAATAATTGGACCGAATTTAGCGAGAACGAAGCGTGACTCTTAGAGGGTTTGTTTCGAGGATCCTCTCGACAGTAATTTTCCTTTGAATGTAGCCCGAGGATCGTTCGGTAGAAGAGCGAATTCATTAAATCGTGTACAGAAATCACAATAGCGATGCACAGAGCTCGACCCTCGAATGCTTTAAAAAGTCAATTGTGTTCGTACAATATTTACATAGTGAGTACCGATTTTGTAAATATTACAATGAATTTATAACGTTTTAAAATTGAACAATGAAGGTGTCATAATAATTTGAACTCACTTTTAGTTTTCATTTCACCACCTAAATCATTTCTTGACAATATTTTCAGATACAGTAAACTATTACATAGCCGAGTTGAATAGATAAAAAATTGTGGAAGTCGAATTGGACTCGTATTGGGTTCCATGCCTTAGGATTATTTTCCGTTTCCCAATGGAAATCAAAAAACAAGAGAGATGATAGTGAGTCATAACAGTTGTAACATGTTCCATGTCCCAAAAATGTTCAAAATGTTGAAAATTGTAACATCTCATTAATATTTTGGCGACCAGAATTTTTGTTGCTAGTTGTCTGCAAAAGAAGAACGCTAAGAGTCTGTTGAATAGCACTCGCCGTGGCGAGGTTCAAAAGAGTGCTTACACGTAGGAGCTATGCTTGTTACTGTTTTCTTATTAATGATCACTGGAACACGACACAGTTGCTCATATCAAGTGTTGAACCGGTTAACCGGGTTAAAATGTACAAAAATATAGGTACCAGGTAAAAACTGTAGGTTTCATAATTTTAAGTTTTTGAAATTTTGATTTATAGTAAGGAACTCAATGGTTTAATTAAATTATTATCATGATTAACAATCAAAACAGTTACGGCCACAGTGCCGAATATACATTAGCAACTGTACATGGAATTGATTTTGTTACAGCCACAGTCATTACGTTTTTTATTGTTTATAATACCGAGCGCGTATCATTATCGGCTAAAGTGCATCATTTCCGCGCGTTACCGAAATGAGCAGGGCGATCATTTTGTTTTTGTTCAAGGAAATTGTGTGGCGAGGCAATGTAACGTTGCACAATATGATTGTATACGGATTTCAGTGCCGGAGCGGAAATGAGCATTCTATTTCACAAGCAAGAGAGGTGCGTTAGAATAAAGGAGATCTCGGAAGGAGAAAAGCGGATGAGATTGTTAACGAGGCCGACAACAGTGACACCGTAGGACAATACCGCGATATTTTGAACGCGGACGGGTGTTTCGTGGGATTTTGACAGCCGCTCATCGTGAGTGAGCTCTTAATGAACCGGTAAATAATGAGGAGAGGTGTTGCACAGCGCGAGAGCCGTGTCTAATTACCGCGAGAGCTCACGCACGATCAGTTCACATATAACTAACAATATACTCGAAATCCTTTCACGCTACGCTTTGTAAGTAACCACTCCGCTTCATAAAACGGTAATCTAATATAAGCAGCAGTTAAGGAATGAGTGATAAAAACAATTAGTGGCGAGGTCGGTGTGCGACCAAGCGCGGATTCGCTGCAGGCAGCAGAGGAACTTGTTAGTCGTCCGAGGTATGCCGTTGTCGCGTAGTTTTTATCGCGTTAATCGCGCGTGCAGCGGTCACTTCTAGTTTTAAACGGGCTCCGTCGACCTCTAACTCGGAAACCAGATGAAACAAAAAAGAATAAAATGCAGGCACGGGCCGTGAGAACGCGTCTCCCTGGTCTCGGCCGCTGCGTGCCGTCCATTTATCTCGCACGGTCGTGCGGGAATGGACCGGACCGCGATGTGCTTTTATTGCATCGCGTTCTTAAATATAGGTTTGAGGAGGTAGGCCGCTATGTTTTTAGTTCTAAAATGATTGCTTCGATGATTGTCCGTTCCAGAATGCTGGATGAGGTCTGGTGTTTGCGAAACGATACTTATTCGTCCATATTTATTTATGCTGTGCAGCTTAACAGTAATTTGCTGACATGAGAAGACTTGTGTAAATTATTATCTGAATAGACATGTTGGAGGCTCATGACCTTGGTAGCTTTACTTTGTAAGATATAATTTACGTAATAATAACAGTTCTTTTAATAATCGCGTATACTCTATTATTAGCTTTTAAGAATGGTTTGCTTTTCAATCTGACTAATACACTTTATTGAAAAGAGGTTCGTGTTGTCGATGGAATATAATACAGGATAGGCTTAGGTAGTATAGTTAGCTTTATAGATAACATTGTAACGGGAAACAGCCGCTCGCCCGCGGAGATACCTAGCCCTGATCGATACGGCCCGAACCACTTACTGGAGTTATAAGGAATAAGGGAGGAAACTGTACAGTTTATATTTATCCGAAAGCTTTATTGAAAATGAATCAATTTAAATATCTGTGGTTTCATTATAGCTATAGCTAGACTTGTAAAACCGATACTTAAGTATATGATGGAACTTTAAAGAGTGAAACTCGTTGATATGTACACAGCTTGAGGCAAAAATGATGAAGAATTGGACTCGACCATACGAATTTATATGCTGTTTATATGCTGTATTATATGTAATACATATTATTATGTATATCTATTTATATAAATGAAATCTTTTCGATTTTCTCTTTGACGGATTTACCTCGGCAAGTATTCAGAATTACAGTTTTTAAATGTTGATTATTTATTTAATTTCGTATCTGGGTAAGGAGGTGAACACGTAATTGAAAATTGGTTGTATGTTAAATTGATGATAATGATAAGTTAAGCGAGTTAAGGTGAGTTACTCCGTAAAAAGTTGATAATTTAGTAGGTTGGAACATTTCCTACATACAAAAGATACCTGCGGCTTAACATCTGGGTAAAGTTAAAAATAAAAACGGGTAAACTTTAAAATAGCAACCGAGCGCCAACACTTTAAAAGGAGGACAATTGTGTACTAACGAGAGACTTGTGGTTCGTTTCCGTGCACACAACGTTTTGTAGAAGATGTGACAACTGTCATTAAAATTGGTAGCTATTGTTATATTATTTACTAAAAGCTAACTCCAAATGTCGACGTCCACTTATTTTGAATCTAAGCAAAGTAAATAACAAATCTCTGTAAATACCATAACTTAACGTCGTTCATTATAAATAATTGATCATTGCGGGGAGTAAATTTAAGCCAGCCCCGAAAGCAAAATGTTAGTTAATTCTCCAAAAGAAACAGACACTTTGAAGTGGTGTTCAAAAATACAAAATTAGTAAGCGAAGTTTTAGTAGCTCAGAACCCTCCCAAGTCTCCCCCGCGAACTTGTAATGCAAGTCATGGGTGTAAATTTAAGAAAGCCCCTCGATTTAAACCGAAATGTGTAACAATGCCGTTGTACGGTTCTGCCAATTTCCGCCCTCTGAATTTACTGCAAGACAAGGAATAAAATTACCACTGATGTCTTTCATAAAGGACGAATGTTTTAATGAACGAAGCAAGATGAGTTGCCGTCTTCGGTGTGCGTCGTTATATCGTTGAAAATATTACTCCAAGCCACCACGTCACTTTTTATTGCTTCTTCGCCTAATTAGAACGTAAATGTGAAGACGGAGGGCGTAAGCTGAACGTTTTGTAACTTACGGTTTATTCTATCCCTGTTTTGAGTTTAATTGAGTCTAGAATACAATAGAAAATTAAGCGTAAAATATAACAATACGCATTACTTTATAAATATAGAACAAGCAAAACGAGGTAAAAAGTATTAATTTATTAAAACTGCGGATGAAGATTCAAATGTTTAAAATTATTTAAGGGTCTTACTTTCATTGTTTGTTTTGATATTTCGTAGCACAAATGTACATATATGACAATACACGAGTATTTAAACTAAAAATTAAAGACTGGTTTTATAAGAATTGAATGTTTCTTCCTATATATTTTACTTCAGTTAATAAAATAACTGTACCTTCACTATACGTAACAGCACAAAATATTATAGATGTATTAGTCGTTTACGTGAGACTAAAATTAACAATCTTGTTTTAATCGAATATTGCCAATAAAGAAAATAAACTGACAGATGATTGAGTTCAATTTATTTCGGGCGTAGGAGTTGACTAGACTTGTAAATTGTTATTCATTTCCGTCGCAATCAGCAAGCGGTCGGATGAGTCGGCCTCGATTTGTCGAATTATTTTATACATAATAGACGTACAACTCATTGATTTGCTTCGAACGTTATAATGAGAGGGCTATAAATCCGCGCGCGATGTTCTCGCGATTCAAATTCAGCTCCCCAAATCATTGAACTCGCAACGTGCTCGCAACTTTTATTAATAACTCTGGTCGCTCGATGTTTGTTTTAGTCGCTGGTGGACTCGGTTAGGTAACGTTGAAGTTGATTCATGAATGAAAGCGTGCCCCGTGCGTCGCGAGACGTGCCTAGTGCGACCACTCTTGTATATTTAGCGAGTGTAAATTTCCTGGAAATATATTACGCAGCGGAAGCCCTAATAAATAATTGCGAAATCAGTTTTCGTATGATTTCTCTCTGTAACTTGATTTACTGTGCGCAAATGCCATTGCTAGAGCAGATTCTGGTTGTTAATTATAGAAGAGCCGATGTCGGTCGTTGATTATTTTTATTTTAAATGAAGGAATATTAATTTGAATGTGAATATCATGCTCATATGTGGTGGTGTTCAAGACGAATTTCTTGGAAACATTGCAGGAACATAAATCACTTTACTATATGGAATTTTTAGTCAGTTAGAAAACAATTATATATACAATATTTTAACTTATTACTCACTTATGTTTACAATTCGTCATTTCGAAGTAATTTATGTTGAAAATGAGTTTATTTAGCGCATTGTATTCAACAAGATAGTATCGTAGGTACCTAATGTAAACGGTTATTATCGTAGGATAATCTATTGCAGTAGCGCGGAATGAGCCCGGTGCGCGCCAATGTGCCCCGGGTAGTATTATCGCGAGAAATGAATGGAAGCGATACAGAATATGCGGCCAATTACTGACCAGTCATAGACTGCGGGGAACCGCACGTAAATAATCGTGCTCACGCGCAGAAACCTGATAGTGATAAACAATTTTCCATTAGCCAAGCGCCGGGGCGGCGAGCGGGGGACGGCACTTCCAATTTCCATACCTAACGGAGCCCGTATGCGATAACCTTTTATTACGAACTTGTCGTTTGAAGATATTATTATGGTAATGCCATAGGAATGCAAATTTAGCGCGGCAATAGATTTTACAAGAATAGCACGGCTGAGCGAAAGCGATTGGATTTAACGCGTAGGATGTGATTTAAAACGGTGAACCATAAGTCTTCCCTGCAACAACTATAAAAGTTATTCAAACTGGAATTTAAGTACAATGGTAAAGCAATTACATGTGACTTTATAGCAATTGTGATTTTATACTAAATTTTACTGTGTACTAAGTGATTTATATTTAGGTACTCCAGCAAAAGAGCTCCATTAAAACAGCTGTTTGAAAATCCGCAATACTACTACTAAATTTATATAAGGTATTTTTTGTTGCCCGTTGTTATACAGAATGTGTGCTGTTACTACTTATGAGTTTATAAAAAGGTAATAGCTTAGTTTAACCTTAGTAATTTCCATAATAAAAAAATAATTTAATATCATACATCCCCACAATATTTGTTATATTGAAAATGGTTGACACGTAGAATTACAAATACTTAACGGTAGGTCACGAGAGGTGATTTGTATCGCAAGACTTAAAACAGTAAATAATTGGCGGGTTGGAAAACAGCTCACAGAAGCATCTAAGCTAGGGGCGCGGGTGGCCGTATTTCACCTCGGGTTCAATATTATTTCGACAGCGGCACAAAGCGGCGGAAGGCCCGCGTCGCCGATCCGAGCAGCGCCGCGGGCGCCTTGCGAGTTTCGTTCCACAATATTGTCCTGCCTCGGGTTACACTGTACCTAAATATTTTTCGGTGGTCGACTGATTGAAAATTTTTATCGCATTCCACATATCCCCCGTCCTCTCTGATAATGGATTACCTTCGCTTGATATGGGTGTCTACAAGACGTCTATTTGATTTGGCGTTAGAGGCAAATATGTGCTTTTATGTGTTTGAAATAAAGCCTATGTCGATACGAAGTATTGACATACGATTCAATATACAATTTAATTCTGCAAATACTATCACCGCAGCAAAAAGATGCTGACAAGCAGCTTCTGCAAATCAAATTGATGGATGTAGATACCATCTCGCTAGACGTTGACAGATACAAGCGGTACAAGACACATCTCAGTATCACTTGAACCTAGTATGTTAAAAATCCCAGCGTGATTATAATATTATGTACATAACGTAACATTGTTTATGTATAAAGATTAACAATAGATGCCTGTTAATAAAACGAACCGGAATAAGTTATTCAGTTTAATATGTCAATCAATTAAGAAAATATTATTATGACAAATCATGACTAATTCTTAAAAGAGTAAGCGTGGAAAAGAAACTACCATATAAACGGAATTCATCGCTACATTAAAGACGTATAATATACGTTTTGATGCGACTGAATTGAATCTGAATTTCTAGCGGCACATGTGATTAATGACATGCTCATCCCCTGAATAAACAAGGTAATATCTCCGAGATTATGTTTGCTCTGTTGGGCCAACCCTGAACCCCACTATTTGCCTCTAAAAGAGAGTAATGAGATTCCAGCTATAGGTACGTATTAGAACAAAATCGTCAAATCTGTGCAGTATATTTATATCGTTCTGGTTAATTATTGTACATTTCCAGATACACTTCATCATTCTGAAATAAATAATATAATAATAATATAATAAAGTCTTAGTACTATTAACTAACAATAGTTTGTAACTTTGACAAAATAATATGAACACGAAAAATTAGTGGCCATTTAAATGGTTTAATTCTTTTACGACCTTTTTAATTATTTTCTTATTTTTTAGAATATTAGCTTCTTGCAATCGAGGAAGTTTTTGTTTGGATTCATGTTTAATGACCAAATCGCACATCGGGAGTTCATATAATGTTAATATTCCGTAAAATATATTTACTAATGAAAATAACCAGGAGCGACGCCATTACGTACTTCCGAGTCCAAAAATTTGCAACAAGCTCTCATCCAATCAACTACCAACCGCGCACGAAGTTGCTTATCGTAATCCATCGCTTACGATTCACATAGACTGTCGGCGCTACGAGTGGATTAAAATACGTAAAATTTATTTCCCTGGGATCTTTCAGCTGCATGACTACAAAAGAAAGGGAAACCTGACACTAATGAAACTCATTTTCTATAAATAAAACATCGCACTAAATTTATTTTTTGTCCCTTTACGAATTTTAGCCCCTTTGGACATATTTCCTAATTTACATTATTTGGCCATATCGAAGTCATGAGCCGTGAAATATATTGAAGCAAAGTTCCATGGGTTATATTTTATCAATTAAGCACGGTCGGTTTCGGTTTCGGTATTATGGTGTGCCATTTGAACTACCCGCAATTTATTACATGTTACAATTTTATAAATCACAACGTCAAGGCGCGTTTAATGGGTGATGTAGTTTGTGTGCGCTTGAGCGGATAAGGGCTCTTTTCCGACTCTTTGGTCCACATTGCAATAACAGAAGTACATTTAGAAATAAAAATCAGTATTGTGATACATTACCGAATATAATAATTGAAAGAACATATGCAAGGTTAGCCCAAAACAAGACGATCAGCTTTTCACAAAAATAAACTTTCTGAAGCAACCTTTGTGTCGTTAAAGAAATTGTACCCAACGACGTCCAAGTAGGAGAGTTAAAATAATTAGATTTGGCAAGAATTAATTTTGGTACAAGTAAAAGAAATAGCAAATAGCAAATAGAGTCCGGAAAGTTCGGAAGAGTAAGCTGGCGGCAAACAATGGTCACAATTTGAAAATGGAAATAAAATCGTTGGCAGAAAGAAAAGCAAATACTGTAGTTGTTTGTTTAAAGTTGGGCATTGCAGTGGAACTAGAATTGTACTGAGGCGCCGCGTTCCGCTTGATCGACCCCAGTAAATGATAAGGGTATTGGGTCATTGGTTTGCATCCACAAAACCGATTGAATTGCAAAGCTGCTTATATCACGTACTATAAAATCTATAAAATCGTTGAATATTTACAGGTCTAACGGCTATAACGTCCACTAATGATCAAGCTCGAACTGGCATTTAAAACTATCGTGAGAAGCAACCTTAGTTGTCACGATAATGGGGTTGCTAACAATGAAAAAAACTACTACGTAATTTCTTTTCTTTTAATTGGAGCATGTAAGTCCTCATTAAATGATATTTTGTACAATTTTAAGAATTTAGAAATCATTAAGTGTAATGTATATAAACTTGGAAACAATATATTGTCGTTTTTTTTGATTTCGTTTAACATTGGCATGCAACTTATATCATAAATACGTTATTTATTTATGCTGAAGTTTACAATTCTAAACATGCAGTCTATTAACTATTTTATTTATGAGTACTAAGCATTAATCACACATGTAAAAAACTATCTTTATTTTGTACCCAATGGGTCCAATTTACATAACGATATTAGTCAATAATTCCACCGGCCCACGTGAAAAATCGCTGTATTTTGGGCGCAACTACGCAACTATCGACTTTAGGAAGTTACGATTATTTTGTATGCCGTATTTATGTATCAGGATGCCGTGCTCGTAACATTTTTAAAGCAGGTTTAGTGCATTAACCCTTTCAAATCAAAAAGGATTAATGCATCTCGAGTGTTGGGTGTGTTATTGCTGTCTCTAATTACGTTTATGGTTTGGTTAGAGTTATGGTAATGTTCGGCAGCCTTCGTAGAGACCAGTCTCCGGCGTTTTCTTGTCACTGATACTTACGACTCTGAATTTAGGGTCTGTAGGGCGAGCCATTCGTTAGTCACGCCCGATGACGTGTACCTTGGACAAGACCAAAACTATTATTAGAAAGAGACGTTGCTGGCAATATTTTTCGTGAGGTTCTTGTCAAAGTAACCGTTGTTTTTCCAAATTACCACGTAATGGATTCCTTATTATAAAAATGTTGTTATGTTGTAGTCTGGGTTACGTCAAATTAAAGTTTTGCTATAGATTATGTAGTCTATCATAAATTAAGTCTACAGACGTTCCTTTTGTTACATACGTGTCTTCTTTTAACTGTCCATTGCGGCAAAATGCATGAATTTCCGGACACAAACAAAGGCACTCGACACGCGAAGCATGCAGTACCGCGAACTCCTAAAGGGTAAAAAGAAAAGCCGTTTCGTGGTAAAAAGTAAGTTAGGGCGCAGCTTTGTTTGTGTATGGAGCGGGCTAAGTGTTTAGATAAGTGCTGTGGAGAGAGCTGCCCCGCACGTTTGTTATCTCTCGGGGAGGACGGGGTTTGGACAAATGGAGCCTTCCTGTGTGGTCCATTTTTTGTACTCTTTTATCCACATAACTCTATTCTATTATTAGCTTCTTTATAACATTACGTTACTTTCGGTTAGAAAAAAAAAGTAACTGCGTTACCTCTCAGTTTATTCTAACGCAATGTTCAGTAATGTTTATTAAAACGTCGGAATATAACCGGAATACCTATACGACGGTTGACCCGAATAATAAATATTTAAAAAATTCAGGGAAGAATACGTAACCTATCACTACTATACTAGCCTATTCATTACAGTTATTTATAGGAAGCAATGTCAAAGCGAGGTTTGTATTTATTCGTACGGCGACGGTTTGTTTATTTTTAAAACGGGTTGGGTTAAAATACGGTGCGGCGATAAGCGTCCGGTGATCCGGTATGCCACCGAAATATCCTTGCGCTGGCGCTGATTCCACCGATATTGTCTATGTCACTGTCAGTGATCCACTACGAGTCTTGACGCGTCGAAATATTACCAACTATAATTAGAACATTATTATGTTCTCAGGAATGCGTTCATTGACCTCTTTGTATTGTTTATGGATGGATACGTATATTTTTTGAAGGTTATGTGAGTCGATACAGACTTATCGTTTCAGAAATGACGTCAATCTATTATGCAAACAAAAAGGATACGAATTTTACCTATACCCAATATTCAACAACTATCCAGCGGAACATAATACAGAGTTTGCTTCCGTAGCTCACGGAGACGACGAACGCAATCAATATGAAGAGAAACAATAGGCATCTCTTATTCAAAACGGAAACTATTACAGTGTCGTCATTGTATGCAGGCCTCACCTCAACGAGTAAATTATTCAAACGAAAAGTGGTTTGTTTACAAACTCCGAGAAGATAAGTATCGGGAATAGTTGAGCAAGATTGACTGTATTTTTGTTGGTGTGTGCGACGATTATTGAGTCGACACAGACGATGACTGCTCGAAAGATTTATGTCTAACTTCGTGACAGTAAAATGTTGTTGGATAATCCTGGATCATCCTTTGTTTCAAATATTACATCACGCGTAGGCCAATTGATGGGTTTTCCCAGTCAGAAACAGAACAATAGACGAAATAAATATAAATTAACTGGACGGTTGTCTATGACATGAACTATTTGTTGCGTTTCAGTAAAATAAGAATGAAACATCGAAATCTATAATAAATAGAACATTTAGAAAATATTGTTAGTGATGTCGGAAATATGTGTAAAAATATAGGAACTATGTATAATTGCTTGCATAAATAAGACATTAATCTTTATTGTAGAGGATTAACTGAGTAACTAGATCAAATTACATATGCGTTACATGCTGCATAGTTTCTTGTTAAATTGATCGAGACAAGAGCAGTTAGGATGCAAAATATTACGTATCAGTTAATTTTTCAAATGTCATAGACAAATTAATGTTGTTTCATGGCATTATTTTTATTATCAGGTTAGCTAGTTTTTCGTTTCTAAATCCACAACTTATACAAAATCTTCAGAATCGGCCATTGGACGAATTTGGAGCATTAAAAAATTACAGCCTAAATAAGAAATTTGATAGCAGTAAAACGTACAGATATAATAGTGACGTCACAAGGTAATTGATTCGTTTGAAGAGTCCAATTAAGGGCGAAGGAGCAAGATTCAGTTTAATGGAATGATTGTGTCGATATTATATATTAAAGTCGAAAGCAGATAATTGAATTTCCTGCAGCGGGCTGCGATGGGTTTGAAGTGAGCGCAGCTTGCGCGGCCTGCCCCTTTCATGGCGTGAGTACACCGTGCTAGTTTGATCGAGCGTTTCCTTTAATTATTCGTCCTATTAATAAGACTGCACGCGACTTCAAACCACTCCTCATGTACGAGTACTCTATGATAATGGGTCTATTTAAGATTATCGCGTACGTGATCTAGTACACAAAAAATCCTCAACTTGAAAATAAATATACTTTAATCCAAAAAAGGTACAGAGTCTTTTACGGTTTTGCATTTAAATGATGTTATTAGACTGAAATACATTAGCTCTGAATTAGAATAATTTGGTTGGTTAACAATAAAAGTTAACGTCAAAATGAAGAATCGAGAAACTTGGAGTCAAATTTATAAATAGGTTGAAGTAAAAGATACATAGTATCCATAGTCAATGATCATAAAGTTAAAAGTCAATATTATAAATCGAATAGTTTTTGAAGTAATTTAATGAACGACGGGATGTTAAAATTTGTTGGGTCGTCGTATGTTTGTGTTTCTATGGATTGCTAAAACGCTATTAACTAAGTTGGAGGTTTGTATGTGACTTTGATGTGTGAACTGTGTTTGTCGTCCGGGCGGGTATGGAAATCATTTTCTTGCTTGAACGGGATTTCCTATTCCACTTGCCCAAATATTTACTGTTGCTCCTTTCAACCTAAATTGTATACCCTACGTAGTCATAATTTATGAAGTTGTGAATTATTAGTTTTTGGTGACAAATGTTGGTGACAAATGTCTAAAAATCTTTTATTTAAAAGCACTTTATCATTACTGTTATTGTCACGGAATAGGTCATTATAAAAAAGCGAAAGGTCTTAAAATTTACTTTTCACCCTAATCAACTAATACGTTTTCAAGTTTGTCGAATATAAGACATGCCAAAATTGGAAATCACAAACATATATGTTAATTTTGGCGTTTTTAACACAGGCTACTCCGAACTAACACAAATTCATTAAAAATAAACATTACAGTTCAAAACTCTAGCACTCCATTCTAAGCAGTTTTCTCCAGCAAAATCAACATTAGTATTAAGAGGTAATTATTTTTATTTATTTTTAATACAAATACAAATGTTATCTATCTAAACATTTCAGTACATTATTTGTATGTTTCCAGGCTGTATCCACGTATAATACACGATGAATTTTCTGTAACACGCTAGCAAACTGACAGTGCTACCAAATGCTTACTAAATATGAGTATAATATATTATACGTTTTTGTGAAACGAATATAAATTTGCTTCAAATTTGTTGAAGGTTTTAATGATGAAGTACATCGAATGATGAGAGGTACAAGCATCTGTTATCGCCCAGAATTGGAGTGAAACATATGTTTGCACCATCGAACAGTTTGGTCGTGAGAGCAAATAATACAATAATCAAATCAAATTGACTACTAATGTAACAATAATAAATTTATGTATAATGACGTTTCAAAATAATGCCTTTTTGCTTAAGAAACCAGAAAGCTGTCATAGGTTTTTGTTTGAATGTTAAAGTGCATGAACTCCAAGGAGGGGAACTCCGATGTTATCTTGTTAGTGTTGTGTGCATTAACCGTCACACTTGCACACACACGCGGACTTGCTAGGGTTGGTATTAGCAACAAATATATTATTTGATTTTGACTTCACCTTTAAATCACAGTTTATCGTACTTGTTTATGTCAAATATATTAAATTAATTGCGACAGCAACAATAAAAATTATGTTTTAAAATAGTTAAAAGTAATATAGATTATTTTCTCAATAGTATTTTTGATTAAACACTTCACCAGCATAGTTTAAAGAAATTTTATTTGATATTTTCATTGCATCATCATAGTACAGATCTTATAAAATGATAAAGTTCTCTTGTCGAGATGTCGAGGGCCAAGGGTCACGAAGGCCAAGAATGTCAGTATCAATCGTGGACAGAGAATACATAGACGAAAATTTAATACACGCTTTCACTCACACACGAAAAACACAACTAACGCGTTATTCTTGCTACATTTTAAACAAAAGAATATATTATCACTCATATTATCATTAATACTCACAGTCTGCGTAGTCATTTTTTCTTCAACTCTGCTTTTTACTCAATACACATATTTTAAAACCAAATTTAAATGTGTGTATATATATATATATAGAAAGGCCTAAATAATGAGTTAAATAAAGTTGCGTATTGAAATGGCAAATAAATTTAAATCATAATTAAACTTAAAACTGTTTTCAGTGCCTTACATGTAGCCACACTAATCAGTCTAATATATTTCCATGCTGCGGTATCAATATATTAAAAGGCACATATATCAGCCCTAGGCTCCCAGTCAAGTCTTGTTAACACATTGTATAGAAAATTACATTCTTTACAAGGGGAATATGGCGCCCATCGTTGTTTCCGTTATCGATCATCACTCTAACCTGTCAAATTGCTGTCATTACATAAGTCACGAATAAAAAACCTTTTCACTGACCCAGTCTCATTTTCTTGAATGCCAAAGATGAATTCGTTTCAAAATGATGACTTGTATATTAAATCCATAGATTTGAATTGGACGTATTGTTTTTCGATTACTGATACTTTTTTTAATGAAATAATAGGGAAAATAAGTCTTCTGAGACAATACTGGACCACCAATCTAATTATAAAAGAATATGGTAAAGATTTTGTAAAATTAAAATTATTCTAATCTACTGAATGTCTTTGTTTTTTTGTAGACATTTTTTAGACAAAGTTTATCCTTACGTCTGACGTGTGTGGACGGAATTTTATAGAGCGAGTATGATTATAAAAGCGTTTATTTACTCATTTATTGATATACCGGGAGAGCGCTGATTACATTACTTTAGTTGAACGGTGGAATGAGATTTTGATCAACAATAGGTAACAGAATTTATTCTTTGTAGCTTTAGAGTAAAACACTACAAATTTTTGGTTTCCTTTCTTACAAACTTCCTTCAGCTAAATTTACAAATATTCAAAAGTATTTCAGTAGATTTTCGTTCCAGTTATTAACGGAATTCTATGAAATTTTATGAACAAGAAAATACTTAGTTAAAATGTGAAGCGTAATATTAATATAAAATCTGTTAATATCAACGAAATAGCCATTCATATTTCCCCTCGAATTATATTAGCTTGAGTTTCTGTTTCGGGGCGTAACATTTGGTTATAACTGTATTTTTCTTGCCGCAGTTAAAACGTGTAAAGCATAAATATGATTTATGCCAGAATATATGGGACAGCATATCCGTGCGTCTTATCTCAATAAACGTAACTTTAGCACATACATTTGCATAGTGTCCTCGTTATCTTTGCTTGTTTCCGAGGTTAACTTACATTTGTACATATCACGACGTTTTAATGTTGTTTTCAAAACAACTACATAATGAGAGGTATTTAAACAGTTAGAAAAGTGGAAACAGTTTTCGTAATATAATACTAAAACAAAACCCCAAAGGATGTCCAGAGCACGGGAAGTAAAACTAAAATTCCGCTCAATAAAGTCAGGTAGGGTTGGAGTTTGTCAGGCTTCCCATTTCGTATTTATGTAGTCGTGCGATTTATTAACTATATGTTTTCTGGCTTCAGGCACTTTATTATTACTTTCGAGAGAGGCTTCCAGTAAAAGGGGAGGTAGAAAGTTGGGGTTGCAAAGGTAAACAAGTGCTGGGGGTTTACTCAACTAGCTAGTCAATCGAATAAATGGTTTCCTCATTTTATTCGGATTCTTTTTAATATGTTTCTGGAATAATATGGTTTGCCCGCAGTTATTACAAATTAAATAAATTGTCTATGTTTCTTAGGGCCCAAATTATATACGTACCATGAACAAAGGTCGGCGCAATGCGGCTGAATATCTGTATCCGTCCAAAGGCATCTGTTGCCAATTTTTCATTAATGTAGACTCATTTGAAATAAACATTCAGTACACCTAAGTATATAATGATCGAGACCGGTATGATTAGACTTTAGCCGAAGAAGTTTTCGAGCTTGACTAATTTAATGTTTGTAGCCGAGATAACTACAAGTTTAGAACGTTGTTGCAATGTTTGATTATAGTTCTTGTGCGCGGTTGAATGCAGTCGGCACTATCAAAAGCTCCATAATTTATTAGTACGGACGGGTTTAATATTATCTATTTTATCTCGGCGCTGTTTTACGTTTTTCTAATCACATTTGTAGCCGATTCATTGCAGATTTATTGAATGGAACATCTTTTCATTGATTTCAAGTTTTTTTTTACTTTTAGTTCATTTAAAAGGAATCTTTCTTTTAAAAGTAGGTAAATAGGTAAAAATATATGCTGGATGTACATTGCAATTATGTGCGTAAGATAATTATAGTGGTTGGTTTAAACAGTAATAAACAGGGTGTATATGAAAAACGGGCGTTGTTGCAAAACAGTAAAAAGCTTTAGCATGGTTAAGAAACAAAACAAATAATATTATTTTTTGCTACTTACCTAGGATCTACGAAGGGTTCAGCGTAGATGTTCCTCACGGGCTGACGCCGTGGCAGGGGCGGCGGCACAGGACTGAAGCCCTCCATCATCTCATCCCTCTCGCTGTACTTCAGCGATTTCATCGTCATCTCGACCACTATCAAACCTCAGTCCACTGCACAGTTATATTTCAATCTTGGAACCCAACATTTCACTTTAATTTAATTTAACACTCACATCGCTATTATCTTTTAATTCATCATTCAAGTTCACTCAGTTTAAACCTGTATTTCGGTCGACATAGTGCGTAAGGCTAGTTTTTCTGTACCCGAACTGAATTGAAAATTGATAAGTATCACTTCGATCGAAGCACGTGTTTCGTGTGCGTATCGGTGCTCGAGTACGCAGCCTGCCCCCTTGGCTAAGCGAGACCGACTGTCGGTTGGGCTCCGGACCGGACCCGTCGGCGTCCCGCGACCCTCGCTCAGTTTTTGTAGTTTTTGCTCCAGCGGAGGTGCCATAAAAGCTCGCCGAGTTATTAGATGATCGAACAAAAAATGTGACCCATACGAAAGACGGCATATTGTAAGTAATAGGGTTTACGCAACCAAATGAAAAGCGCGATCCGCTTTACCCGTGTTCGACATGACGTGATGCGGTTAAATTTATTTCAAAGAATGGCTTTTGTCAAATGTGTGAACAAAACATGTCTTTATAAATAAGTATCATAAATAAGTGTTTAAGATGTTGCTGTTGGATGATTTATTTAAAATTTTACAAGGGAATACCGTGTTCACGGCCCTCTTTGATTTGAATATTATTATTATTCAAGATGCTTGTTGTATTGTCGCTAAAGATATTTAAGATAATCTTTCACATTTTAATCTGTTATTACAATTATCACAGTAGAATCCAAAACTTAATGAAACGATAATAACAGCTAAATTAATTGAAATAGTCATGGGATTTCTCGATGATATTGATATTAATTAAATCACGCGGAGTATTTTTCCCCGTTGTTAGTGAGTCGGCTGGTTGATCTCAGCGCTTTGCATGTCAAACAACTGCCCTCACACACATTGTTCAGGACAAATACAACGGGCGTGCACCCGTTACCCTTTAACAATCGCAAATGTTTGTTTTTAAAACTCGTTACCCTTGCTCAAATTTTATTTACACTTACAAAATTGTACAACTCAACTGTGATTTACCGAATGTTTATTAATTTATAGACCACCACCTCTGCGACCAATAAGTTCTCACATAAGTATACAATGATTTCGCGAAGGCATACTCCAATAAAAAGGGTTGCGGTAAAATTATGTAAAAACCTGTCCTATGGGTCCGAATTATCCCGCAAGGATAAGGAATAAGAATATAAAAGAGGCTTAGAGTTTTCCATACGGATTTAGAAGAAGCAACGAACGTAAGATTTACATACATATACATGTGGGTAAACATGTTCGGTGCCGAAGTGTCTCCGAGTACCTGTTTTATAAATTGATTTAAGCGCCTCCTGACAGGTTTAAGTATGTTTTGACAAACATTAGGGAATTTAAAGCTCCGGCGACGAAACTTGTGTTCTTCAATCGGGGTTGTAAAAGTTGGAAGTGAGTTTTCGCAAATTGTAAGTAAGTTTTTTAACCGACCAAAAAAAGAGGAGGTTCGTTTGTATTTTTTTATCCTTGTTACCTCAGAACGCCGTCATTTATAAACCGATTTGGAAAATTCCTTTTTTATTTAAGAAAGTATAATTCCCGTTTGTTCCAACTTACATTTAAAGAAAAGATACCACCCCTTTCACCCCTAAAGGTGAAAAACAGGAGATGAAACCAAGGAACCCAGCTTTTTCGCATTTAAGTCGTTTTCTTTTCGTTAAAATATTAACTTGTTTATTTATGTACCTACTCCTAATATGACTTCTCTTAACAGAATAACAAATTCTTTTTAACCAACCTACATAGATACTGTTTCTATTCTAGATTGAACTGGTATAGTTTGCGTCTAATTAAATTACTGAACGGAATCTACAGATTGATATTTATAGCAAGTTTGCGTTTCTAAAGGTGATATGTTAAAATATACGATATAAATCAATGTCGTAATCTCACAAGATGCACTTCTCGATAAGAAATATTTACTGCTAAAGGTTTGAGAAATTGAAGGATTTACTATAGTAAAATTAAATTACCGACAGCTAGTCGAGATGTTAGCTTGTAAATTGGTCGGCAATTTGACACATTAATACGAAAATAGCTTCGCTTCCAACGGCTAGTAATCGTGATTGGTGAGCTGAGTTACGTGAAATCAGGTGCGAGAATTAGATGGGAGACTGATACTAGTGAAATTCGTAAATTCGAACGGGCGCGTTAAGTTCGACACGATTGCTATTTTTAGATTCTTGGAGGCCATTGGGTAACTCGAACACTTTTGATACGAGGCAACCATTGAACATTACAATAAACTACACTAAACGGCGTGGAACATTGTGCTGCACATATATTATACTTATTGATCGCTACAATTATTGATAGTGTGAAACAAAAAAAAGTTTTGGTTAACAGTGTCATAACAATTTCAGTATTAATTTGTTTTGGTATATAAATTAGTAACAAGCGTATATTTAAAGATTAAAAAGAGTCATAATTACGAAACGATTATTTTATTCGTAATGCAATGGCATAAAACATAATTCCACTGTTTAGTCCACAATCGATTGCTCACCACACAAGATAACGTACAGTTACTCTGGAGCAATAGTTGCATGTGCATATAAGGTAACGAGGAAACATCCGGATGCTTGTTCAACATTTTCCCATGGCGTAGACTGATATATTTCTGACCGGGCTTCGTGTGAGAGAGAGAGCCGCCTTGTTCTTCTTGCACTTGAGCTCGCTACTTGCTTTATCACGCACCAAAAGCATATGGGAGCATACCAATTCATACGGAAAGGTGCTTGAGAAGGTAATTACTCGAAACATTGCTCCGTAGTCATCTGTGCTCAGAAGTATCTTAATTAATTAAAGAAATTAGAGTGATGTTTTTAACAGACTTCAAAAAGTTCGATGTACGCCAAACTTTACGTACCGACTGCAAAGTATTGTAGTCACTATTCATCTCAATCCTCAAACGAGAAATAAACCAATTAACTAATTGAATAAAAGCGTACCGTACTTTAGAGTGGTATTTTTTAATCAATTGTTATTTATGGATATGTTTTTAAAATTGTTATTTTATAAACGCAAGCATGAAGTCATGCTCGACTCTTTGTGTTGGAAATGTAAGGCGTGCACATAATTCACACCCTATATTTAATTACACCGCCAAATAACTTTTGTGGACGTGAGAATTAATGTTTTGGACTTGAGACCAATATATTTATCGTAAAAATAACTCTGTACCATTCTGTACAATATTGTTGTAGGTGTAATTAATGAGGCATTGTTTGTACGATCCGTACTGTCACTCTGAGATAAAAAAGTAAGATATTTGTCTTACAAATTAAGAGTAACTATGAACTTGTAGTTATCGGCAGGTAAATATTGTAAATTGTCATGAGCACGATAAAAATACATTTGATTGTATTGCAAATTATTATTCAGAATACTTCAAACACTTATAATAATATTGTTATGTTAACATGATGTTGTCAATCTATGTTTACTTTGTTCTTCATACAGTACGTTTCACATGTAGTACATAACTACACAAGCAATAAAGTGTTCATTTTTGTATGATCCTAATTAATCTTCCTATCTGACCTACATAGGGTTCAGTATCTGTCGACAACACCAAAAAAATCTCAGCTATTTTAATTAGCGTAAAGTTTAGAATTCTATCACAAAAAATGTCAATGAATTGGTACACTCTTGACATGTGCTTGTTTTATGCCATATTTAAAAATGTAACTTGTCAAGGATGGTACAATTTTAATTAATATATTAACTATATGATTTTTTGTGTTTAAGAGTAATAATTTGTATTAATTAAATAATTATAAATAACGCGCAGACACTCACATCTCTGCATTAGTATTATAATATTATTATATAATTGAGATAGAGACTGAATATAGACAGATATAAATTAAAAACTGATTTACGAAAATGTTTACCAAGAGTGGTTTATCGAAACCTTAACTCGACAGATACGGTGGCGGCTCACAGGACTAAAGCGTACCTAATCAAAGTATACAGAGTATCTCCATTACTTATAATTGTTGCTTATTTTACAAAAATGTTCTCCAGAGCATTTTCCCAAATTTGTCTATTAATGAGAAATTAGAGATATTACATTTTAACGCAAAAATATTAGCCAAGTCACAAAATTCGTTAAGTTAATGAAAAACTAATATTGAGAACGAAAACACATTTTAATTAAAGTTCGAAATTTTGCCGAACAGTCGCGTCCCAAAGTTTATACATTTATATTTGTACGTTGGTATCTGTTTAACAGATATCATAATAGGAAGTGTTTGTTTGACGGTATATTTGTTCGTATATGTTCCTCAATTTCTTGTAACTTGCAATTTCAATGTAATTTGATGGTTCCCTATAAATATGGAGAAAATCTAATGCTGAAGTAATGAATTGCTTTTAAGCAGTAATTGTTTTTGGCCGTATTGTGGCGGCCTAAAAGTCTCCCCCCAATCTCATGCTGGCAGAACAGGGTGTAGTAATAGGCGACAGAAGTCAGCCTGCTTGGTAAAAGGGCTTCATGTAAGGATTATATTATCAGTATTGTTATTAAGTTATTAATATTATTAATGATATTATTATCTTTCCGTGAAGCCTGCCTGGCTAGCTACCACCCTCCTGGTTGAGTTAGCTGCCAACCGACTCGTCGTGTTCCGAGGGGGGGCTTGAGAGCTTTTTTACCTTCTTCTTCATTTCTTACCCGACAATGCTTTTGTGATACCTTTGGTCTTGCTGATGTCCATGGGCGACGGTGACCACTTACAATTGGGTGGCTCGTCTGCTCGGTTGTCGGCTATTAACATGAAAAAAAATTAAGATATTTATGCAGTTATTCTTTTCTAAAAGTTTGAAGATTGATAGACTGTGTTATGTTAGAATAAAAAAGAAATAAATAAAAATATCATTACGAAAGTCACAATTAAAATTATCGTATGAAACAAAAACTGCCTTTTAATTAAAAATAATTACTAATTGTCCAGTAATCTTTGTTTAAATGTAAGTTGATCCAACCCTAGACAGTTCAGTTGGTGTGGGAGCTTACAGGCCAGTGTAAGTGAAGATCCACGAGTGTGTGCGTGAAGCACGTTTCATAAAATAAAAGACGATATTGATTCGTGACGAGCTGTGAGCGGGTTGTGAGAAACGATTGTTGCCTGCTTAATAGACGCCCTGAGGACACGGGATAACGCTCTTACAACATAAGTGTTTTGAGCCAAGCATTGAAAAAATAAATCGGTGAAAAACAATTTAATTGGGAATGTTTTGTTGAGGCTCGGAGATCTATGTACATAATTGAACTGTGGTTCCGATTCTGTGAGTTTGTGCAAAATACCAATCATTATTTATAAAGGCCGTGAGCCCTTTAATTAAAAGTAAAATGGATGCCGACTATAGAGTACCGAAATAAAACTGGAACACTTCTGTTCGTACAATTAAAATGGACTGTATTATAGTGTGGAACCAAGAATTAACGAGTAAAGGAGAGGACATAGAGCACTTTATTCCTAGTTTAGCGGCGGTTGGAGGCTGCCGGCCGCAGGACTCGGCCACATTCTCGACGGGTAATTATGCGCGCTCGTTTAGCTCCCAAGCCTCCACTCTAACATTTCATGCCTCATTTTGTAGTGTGATTTGATGCATGTTACTAACATAATAATCATGAGAGATTCGCACGGGAATGAACTTAAGAAATTATTTGTAATAGAACATTTAATTCACATTACCTATTAAATTAAAACACTCATTAAAGGCGACCTTTCACATTCTTTAAGAGTATACATTTTAATCGACCTCAAATAAGATGGTAGGTATGTTTATGATAAGTGATAGTTTTACAACATCTGAATGTGTGTTTTTGGGTAAGGATGTTTTGATCATGGATCGAATTTAGGGCGAACATCTCTTTATTCCATGTATTTGTCATAAAGTAACAACTAATCATCTATTACACAAACACGCGCATTAAAGATTAATTTAAGCGCTTGTTAAATCTCGCGGAGAAATGAAAACTACATGGAACTCTTTGTCGTCGGTTTTAGTTAAGACCGTATCAATTGAGATGAACAATTGTGTAACGATATAATAGAGGAATCCTGAGTATCTGAAAAAAATTCCCTTTACCTAATGTTCTCAAAGGTATACGAATCTTGCTACTCCATATTTTAGGATATTGGACTGTGGTCACAATGTATATCCAACCTAAAATTACCCTGAAACTTGTAGCGGAAAGGTTATGTCGATGTCATTAATTAGTTCTGATGTTGATAATAATAAAAAAAAAATTCATGTAAATAAATCATTCAGTATCTTTCTTGGAAAACGTTAATTTATGACAGGAAAAGTTTAGACGGATTTGAGTTTCGTCCAAAACACCATATATAAGAAATGTAATTTAACAAATCTCTTAAATCAAGTGTTGCATTGTTTGACCTAAATATATCTGCATGTACCCCTTTTGATTTGTGTGCTAACTTCATCCCGATTGGCAAATCTGTACACAATAATCTCATGTATCGTTGTTAACATTTCACAAGCGAAATACTCAAACACGGATTCAAATAAGCTAATTAATTAATTAAAATCAATTTGATTTTCCTATTTTGTATGTAGAAAAGGCTTCACTCGTTATAATTATTTTGACTGTACACGAAGCATTAGAAAATAAATTTAATTTTAAAACATTTATGAGAAAATCTAACATAGATGAGTGGTTTTTTTAATTGTTCATTTTGTTGTTACTGTGTTCATTTATTTGTTTATACTATGTTCGTTTGTGTTTACAATGTTCACTTAGAGTTGAATGCTTGTTACTACAATATGTAGGTGTAAACAGGACTCAAATTACGGTACCCCAAAATAATGAATATTTTTAATTCACTGCTACAAGTATCACTGCTATAAGTAAAATTCAGATACATATTTGGAACTGGTTTGAATTTATATCATACCGAAGGAAATTATGATATGAACAATATTTAAGTTTGTATTTAACTCATGTTCATCCTGTTTCAATATAACATAAAGTTAATTTGAAAAATACTATTACAAAGCATTGATTAATTTTAATTAATACATCCTTTGAAGCACCATTTTATAACTCTTCCTGCCAAAACACTAAAAATAGTAAAATTTTTCAGTATTGCCTTTTAATTTGCGAGTAAAAAAGAGTAAAAAATTAAATTTAGTTTTGATGTTACGTTTGAACATTTTTATAAGATGAGATCAAAGTGCTTGTAACTATATTAGAGTCGACAGAAGCGGACGTTTCTGTTTTGAGAGGTACCGGCGACGGCGGCGGCGGCGCGGCGCGACTCGCTCTTTATTTGAAACAAATGTTTTCGCAAAATGCACCCAAAAGTTTTCAAAATACCTTCTCTTCGCATTTATTTCTGTTTTCCCTTCGTTCCGTGTAGAGTACAATACCATGACCGTACCCGTGCATCATTATCCTAGTATATCACGGAAACATTGATTAACGTTTTCTTAAAACATTAAATAAGTTCAGTTCCAGTTCAAGACGTTCACATTAGGGTTTTAATATAAACTTCATTAATTTCACGTTAAATTGAAGAAAATGACAGCGAACGGTTACGAGTCAGGTAGGTACAGATAATGGTCACAAATATTTACTGGAAACAATAAATTATAGTGTCACGTTAGATTCTTGTGAGCGGGCTTCGTGTCATTAATGATTATAATGGTTTGGGAATTGTTTCTAGTACGTAATGGCGGGAAGGTAGGGGCGGGCCCGGAAATTGTCCTCTTGTCGGGCCAACGCCGCATTACCCGAGGACGTTAAGCGACGTTCGCAAACAATGTGTGCGTGTCGATTCATTTGTGACACGTGACAATATCTTCGCTTTGGAACTACGCACCCGACTTTCAGTGTCTTCATTAACTAAAGATTGTCTGCATCTCAGTCGAGTTGCCCTTTTTCACCATTTCGATGAGTATATGTAGGTGTTTGCGCGTGTCGATTTACTACTGACACGTGACAATACTTTCAGTTTTCTACTGTACTTGACAATGAACTCGAGTAATTTGAGTTATCTACATAGTACTACCTTTACCCGTAAACAGCCTTCATCTCACACCTACAGTGTTATAATTACAGTAACCTTTGAGTTTATTTTTCAAAAACGTACCTATTTATAAAACTATTAGTCAATATTTGAGGTTGGCTCACGAAATGTCTTTGGATGGCAATGACTACGTAATTATTAATCCCGATCACACTAAATATTATATATTTCTTTATTTATAATAATTTGTTACAAGGGAAACGATAAACCTTATAGGTATAGATAAATATTATATAACATTACACTAGGTGTATATGTATATGCTGTCGTACTAACAAAGCTCTTTCTATCTACCTGTACATGTATACTTATAATGTTTTTAGCGTGTGAACCTAGCCGGATGCGCGAGAAATCTTCATCACGTGTCACGGTAACAAACTTAGCTGAGCCATTAGCGATCGACGAATTTTCCAGCAATTTAGTCTGAGTACATAATTGCGAGAACAAGTCGAACCTAATCGATCGCGGGGTCCGAGTTCAAGATCCCGTTAACATATAGCCCGGAAGAGGATCAGGTTAGTGGTGGTGCAGCTTCGACCATTATCCGTTTGTAACGGTTCTTTTAAATCAGTAAACAATTTAATATCCACATCCATGCAGCTTTCTTACAAAGACATTACATTGTAAGCCTTCAACGTATTGACTCTTGGACGTTAGTTAACCAATAATAGTTCAGCGAATGTAATTATTATTAACTAATTGCAACGATCCGGCAGCACTTACTTCTTTAGTAAACAACACAGCAATCTCCGCACACAGACAAACTTTCTAGTGATCGTTGGCATATTCGTATAACAGAAAGGTTAGAATTATTCCAAATTGCATCCTTATTAATTATTCCATCTTCCCCCAAAATTTTGTTTAATACAGACCACCACGACAAATCAGAGTAAATTTAGGGTAGACTAAAATTCCAGTCTCAAAATTTTATGTCACGTAAAGCCTGAACGTTTATGTCTGGTTTTAATAAGGCTAGCACATTGAGGTCTCGAAGCATGCAAATAATGAAAAATACAGTATTTCCATACCATGCAGAGTTTCGTCACAGTGGTATTATTACTTCTGGAGACAGAGATGGAAGGCCTCATTTGTAAGCCTCTCTGGCCTTGCCATTTATCTTACTGTAACACAAGGTTGCTGGAACTAACTTGTTTTACGGAAGCTGTAGTACTCGTTCAGACTTTACGAACTTTATCTACTACCTTAGATCCATCATCATTTTTTGACACATTTATTATGATTGTAAATTAAAAATTGCTTTCTTCTTGTACTCAGTTAAGTATAAATAGACATGTTTCTAAAATAATTATTGGCTCATTTTATGGCGTATTTTTCCGTGGTATGTATATTTATATATATATATATATATTATTTTGTGACAGAGATTAGTGTACTCAATATTAACTTATAATAATAGATAAGTTGCGTATACGGTAATTATACATACTCTTAAATTATAGCGGATATTGGCGGAGTATATATATTTTGATTGATTATATTAGGTCTTTTCCTATGAAATTGCCGTTCTGCTGTACTGGCAATTTCAAATTAATTTTATTTGTGAAACATGGAATTCTTTTTTCTAAAATCGTCATTTGTTTAATGGTTAGTGTTTTGTTTTCAACGCATTCGAACATTTTTCCTCATCATGGATACGTTAAAAATTCGAGTAATTATGGAGTATGAGTACCGTCGTGGCAGCAAAGCGGCACAAGCGGCACGCAACATCAACGGCGTTTTCGGAGCGAACACTACAAACGAACGCACCACCCGTTATTGGTTTGCCCGCTTCCGTTCTGGAAATTTTGACCTGAAAAATGAACCTCGTGGTCGTCCAAAAACTTTGGTCGACAATGTCGAATTAAAGGCGATTGTGGAAGCTGATGAAACTCAATCTACGGCAGAATTAGCAGCAGCTGTCGACATTAGCATCAAAACAATATTGGTCCGTTTGCGTCAAATTGGCAAGGTAAAAAAGCTTGACAAATGGGTACCCCACGAACTTAATGATTGCCAACGCGAAGTACGTGTCGAGACGTGGCTTACACTGCTCAACAGACATACAAGTGAAGGAATTCTGAACCGCATTGTTACTTGTGACGAGAAATGGATCCTGTTCGACAATCGTAAGCGCTCAGCAAGTTGGTTGGACCCTGGTTCAGCACCCAAACAATGCCCTAAACGAAAACTTACCCCTAGAAAAGTGATGATCACTGTTTGGTGGTCTAACGCGGATGTAATTCATCACAGCTTCTTACCAAACGGAACGAGCATTACTGCAGGTGTGTATTGTGAAGAACTGAACACAATGATGGCGAAGCTCGGACGTCTCCAACCAGCTTTGGTCCATCGTTCGGCTCCACTGCTCCTGCACGACAACGCACGATCTCATATTGCACAGCAGACGGTCTCTAAGCTACAAGAGCTGGGGTTGGAAGTTCTCCGTCATCCGGCGTACTCACCAGACCTTGCGCCTACAGACTTCTACTTATTCCAGAATTTGGATAACTTCTTGGCGGGAAAAAAATTTAATACCCGAGAGGCAGTACAAAATGCCTTTGAAGAATTTGTTGCCTCCCGTCCAGCTGATTTTTTCAAAAAGGGCATCGATAAGCTACCAATGCGTTGGCAAAGATGCATTGATTGCATGGGTGATTACTTTGATTAATAGAAATATTCAATATAGAAAAAAAATACGCTTCATTTATTTCATGAAAAACGGAAATTTCATAGGTAAAGACCTATTATTAGCGGAGCGTATATAAAGTGCATTTTGAAAATTTGATGAATTAAATGTCTTATTAGTTATTAAGTCCCCTCTGACAAAAATCATTTTTATAAGCCTTACCTAATCTGTTAATACTATAAAGACAGAATGTGTATATATGCGGAAGGTAATCTCTAGAATCACGGGCTCCTATTAGAAAAAATATTTTACCATTTGAAAGGTACATTATTCCGAATAATATTAATTGCTGAATATTATTAATCCGGATATAATTAATTGTCGAACCCAAACAAAATCTGGGCGGGTCGCTAGTCTAATATAAACAACAATAAATGATAATAACTAAAACGAGGACTGAGGGCAAAATTAGTGTAAAAGTGTTATATCAGATAACGTGTAACGGTGTTTATTGCTCAATAAACAAATGTTATAGCGGATAGTTACATAACAAATTATACATAAAGTTGAGAATATAGATTGGACAGAACAATAAAATTGGTGGCTATTATGTTGTGACGTGTACAGTAAAATGCATGTAAGGAATTTAAAATGTCAAATGTTATTCAGAATACAAAGCAATGTTGCAATGATAGAAGGTATGCTAAGCTTGCTTCGGATATAATAAGCTTAATAATAATAATAGGTGCCAGAAATATTTAGTTGGCAGGTTTTGAACTGGATAGGTCTTAAGACTGTATACATATATGAATATTTCGTAGTTTGTCTGATAAATTATAAAAGGGCGGCGGTTTGTATTTCTTACCGACATTAATGAACATAAACGCAACATAATTCTTCGCAATACAAACAGCATAATGTTTACTATCATAAACATTTTACTATTACCAATATTCACAGAAATATATATTTTTTTACATTCAACTCCACGGGAAAGAGAATGTTAAATATAAGTTACGACTTGCACACCACGTCCACAAACTTCGTATTTTGCATATTAGTAACAATAAAAAATATTGTTCTATTTCCAAGTCTACAAGCTTTTTGTAAATAATGTTTATTCATGAGACATTAACGTAAATGTAGAAACAACTCACAACATTTCGTGCCACCGTAGTCCGTAAGTCATGGCGTTCACAAGTTAGCTGTGTTTGAGGCATGTTATTACTAAAACACATTTTAGGAAAACAATAAACACCGAAAACAATAAAAAATCAAATTAAAGTCGGACACACGATTAGGGAATGTTGCACCGTTTTGGAGGATATTGATGGATGTCACGCTATCGGGGTCGTGGCTACCTGCCAGTGATAGTATAGGAGTCCGCGGGCGCCAGTGACGGTCGCGCGGCGCCCAACGGTCGTAGGGTTGGAGGTCGTGCGAGGTTGCGTGTGCTGACGGTATCGGTCAGTGACCGGGAGCGGCTTGTGCACCGAGCACCGAGTACCTCTCGCCGTCGGAGGTGTCGTTGTCTAGTGACCACGCGACGGACGGTAACGCGCGCGGACCGAACGCCCTCCGCAGGCGATTTGACGCCCGCCGCACGACGCTACTGCGCGCGCACTCTTCGCGACGGGATAATGCTGCCCTATCCTATGTCGAGCTATCGAGTAATCCGCCGTGGGTGGTTATCGCGATTAACCCTGTCAGTTTCTCATCTAGACACAGGACAGCTTAAGTTCTCTATAAATGTGATATCGTACGTTCTTCGGGGAATGAATAAAGTAAAATATGATCTCGGTGTTTTAACAATTTTTTTTATTGGAATATTTAAGGGTACATAATAATTATATCGGTTTGAGTCGATTCAATGATTTCATTGTACGAGCAGGTCACTTGTGTATACACTTTATAATGTAAGTTTTAATCGACATAGGACATCCCTAAACAGATTATAATTGGAGCATGCGTGGTGCGAGGGTTGAGGTGGTGGGTGGCGATAGGGGCAGCGGGGAGGGGGCGCCTGTCACCCACGACGGTAGCGACTCTACGACCGACGTGATCTTGACACCGCGTATGCAAAGTCTATGATGCTCCAATTTTCTACAAAAATTACGTCTATGCTGTTTTTGCTACATATACGGTACATGTAATATTACGTTCTTCTGACATTGTGTTGGATGACAAAAAACCGGTTTTCTATAAAACTTAAATTTGTCAACTACCTACTTGTCAAAAATAAAAATATTTTCAGGAATTTTTGTCTAAGTCATGAAACATACTTATAAGTAAAAAAGGGGAATAGGAAATAATTTTTTAACAATAACTATATAATATAAATTAACACACAATAACAAATTAATTATTTATGAGCACGTCTTCGCAAAAGGAGCATAGGGCGCTACTCAACACTTATACTTACAACTTGAAGAAGGTAGCGGATATCCACTAGATTCAGAAGACTCTTTCCGAGTTCTAACTGATCAGAGTGGCGCAAAGTTAAGGAAAGCTTATGTTCAAAAGTAGAAATTCAAAGGCCAACTGATGGATCAAGATTGGTGGTATTAAATGTAACCTGGATGACCTGATAGGATTTAATAGTAACTTTGAGACTAGTTTGAACTAGTTTCATTTTAACTATTTCTAGTAATTTATTGATTACAATGTCACATTTGACAATATGGCTGTGCAAAAATGTCCTTTAATATAATCCTACTTACTCATATTACGTACATATAATCCTGTATGTAAGTTAGAGTATGGTGGGTATAACTGGGGTGCAAAAAAGAGCAGTGGTACAAAAAAAACTAATTAAACCTTTTATCGCGACAGGCTCAAGTAAGGTACTATTAAATCTTCAGCTAGATACATATATTACAGCATATTTTAGTAGGAGGAGTTGGAAATTCACGTATACTAAGACAATCACAATTACTCACACAATGAAACACAAACGATGATGACAGATTTTACCAGGCTTAAACAGCAAACCAAATATTTCCTTTATGCCTTTGGAAGGTTTAAAGTGAAGCGCTGCAAAACTAAATCGCTTTATCTGGCCATAAACATACTAATATTATAAAGAGGAAAGCTTTGTATTTTTGTATGCTTGTAACGAATAAACTCAAAAACTACTGAACCGATTTTAAAAATTCTTTCACTATTAGAATGCTACATTATCCCTGAGTAACAAAGGCTATATTTATTACTAGAAAAAATAAGGGATCCTTGCTGAAACTTCAATAACGTGAACCAAGGTATAAAAATGTAAATAGAGGAATGTAACAAAATAAGTTCAAGTAAAAGAAATAAAGCCATTATAAATAAATTACTTGAGTACATAAAATTAAAAATTTTAATAAAAATGTATATGTAATGTAATGTAATGTACAATAAAAGTAGGTTGGCAAGTACAAGTTAAAAATTTAAATTAAAATTCATTTTATTTTTATAAGTGTAGTTAACAGATAAAGATGTCAAGTACATACATAGTTCATACACTTTGTCATTGTTGACATACAAATTTTTGAGAAATAGTTATATTAGATTGAATATATCACTTAAAATTGTACATTATTCTTATAACAAATTATTAATTGAAACATATTTAATGTTGATAATGTCAACATAAATATAATAGGTAATAAAATTACTTTCCGTGTCCAAATAATGACATTACTTATAAACCTATCATTACATTAATTGTTGATTTTATTATTTTAGTGTGTCTTCATGTCAGTAAAGAATTCATTGATTGAATAATAACATTTTCCATTAGCAACTTTTTTAACTCATATTTAAATTTAGATATCGGTAATTTCTAAAGAAAAAAATATAAACTTATCTATGTCCTTTGTAAACATAAAATTATAAATATATCTCAAAATGTTTAAAAATATAAGTACACCCGTACGAAGCCGGGGCGGGCCCCTACTGATTAATAGAACTAGAAGATTCGAGGAGGGCAAAGCGCGAGCCTGCCGTGGAGTTAAGGCGATCAACTGCAAAGTGAGAATACGGACAAAGACTGTGGATACGAAATCCCTGGCGCGTGACTTTCTTTAACGCTCCATTGACTTTCAAATACGTTGTACCAGACAATCATGAACGATATACGAACATCGTAAACTTGTGTAAGCTTCACTACCCTGAATGTGTTATGTACAAATGAAGAGAAATGTTTTCCAAATTTTTAATTGAATTACGGACATTCAATAACAGAGATATTGTAGATGCTATCTGTGAATTTTTATCTTTATATTACTTTTTTGACAACAACTGGTGTTACAGACAAAATATATGGCTTGTTTGGGTACACTAGATGTTTTGTATTTCTTTAGAAAGTATATTAATTTTTATTCTGTATCAACCACATCATTAAATTAGGTTAAATCAAAAGTATTTAATAATTTCGCTCCTAAATGATCAATATTAATGTTCTAAACAAAAAGTTGGTTAATTAAATACTTTCACGGTGGTGTATATTTGTAGATACTCAATTTTAAATTTAACCTAATTCAGATTATAACTTCTTAGTTCAAAGTTCATTACTGGTAAATAATTTATTAGTCATTCGAGGTTAAATAAATTTTAGTAGTATAGCTTTGCTTGAATATTTGAAAATATCCTATGGAAAAAATTACATTTAAAATTATGAATAACTATATTTTTCAAGAATGGATATAATCTTTACGAATGATAAACGTAATAAATAACTCGAACACAATTTATAAAAAGGTGTTGCATTTTATAAATTTTCCGCAATATGTAATTCACATAAAATTGTACAAAGTGGCTTAACGAGTTTGTGAGGTTTATTTGCTTAGTTCTTGCGGCGCAAATACAATTCTGATATTAAATTCATTTTGATATTTATGTTGGAGTTAGCGAACTCGGTAGGGTTTCGCGGCTGGCCGCCCGCCGCCCTGCGATACGGGGTAAAGGGTTTTGTTTTCTTTATAAACAAGCGTGAAGGTGCTGTTAACGACTCCACGAACAAATAAGAAATTTGATCTTCCATTACGCATACAAATGGCTCCCTTATCCGGTACCGTATAGCTGTGAACGTATTGTCTCCTTTCCAATCTGATGACTCCCCCTGCACTTCAAATATGTTATTGAGGTAGCTCATTAATTTTACTAGAAGTGTTATAAATATGGGTTAGATATCAATCCATTCCAATCTTATGGATTCTTTCGTTATTTCATCGATTTAAGGAAGAAAAAAATTTTTTATCACGTTTGACTTAATTCGATTACAATTCATCTATGTTTAAAACAGAGTTATTATTAAGACTTCGTTCAGGTGTTTAAATAACTGTTTTCTGCTTTTAACTTATTTGTGTCGCTTAATATAGTGTTTGAAGAAAACCTGGGGTATAATTAGTAATTAGATTCGCCTTTGTTGTTTAACTCTGTTCGGATCAAGTTATACTGAGAGTCAACACAGCTTGTGCCATCACAATTAGATCACCAGAAAAAATGCTGATAAAGATAAAAATAAAATAAAATAAAGGAATAAACGTTAAGTCGAAGCATTTCTATTGAGGGGCATGACGTCGCATAAATGTCGGTCATGAATGTTGTTTGTCACTGCGGTCGACGGCCGTGCACCTCCGGATCCCACAATACCAAATAAATGGACTGAGATTAATATTGAAAAATCATTTTGTCCGTATATTATTTATCATTCGTTTATGATTCACTTGTCACACAGAAAAATGTTCTGGTTGTGTCACAAAAGTGTGATTGTTTCATGGCAATTTAATTTTCCTTCCAATATTTATGTTCAACAGCCAATAGCGCAGTGAAATGATTTATTAATTTTAATGAAATTACTTTATAAATAACTTACATATTTACTTTTTAAAGAAGAATTCATTTGAATATAATGTAAACAAAATATAATTGAATACATATATGAAATAGTACCGACCTGTACTTAGTGGATTATTTTGTGTGTCACAAACGTTGCTACTTTACACTGAGTATTATAGTAACGTGATAAGTCTTAGAAATGTAGATAATGGTTAATACTCTTTATATGGATTCATAACTTTACCACGTTTTAGTTAGGCATAATATTACATATACGATGCATGGAAATAACAATGATTAAGGAGAATTGTTCGTTAGAAATTTAAAGTTCAACACTTTCTCTGTATTAACGTAAGAAAGTGACGATTAAGTGATTTGACCGTTGGTCTCCCATACGAGGGCCCGAGTTCGATTTATAGAAATTAATTATCAGTTGCTTTGATGATGGAAAACAATGTGAGGAAACCTACCCGAAGGTTCTCTCTAATATTATTAAAAGCGTGTAAAGCTGTATTTTTTATATAAGTTTTATATTATGTTTAGCATTTGGATAATATCCTAATAATGTGAGAGAGGAGACTTGAGTCCCTCTGTGGGACTTTAATGGATTATGTTAAAGATGACGTACTGTGATATTCATTTCGTAATCTCTGTTACTCATTTATACTGGTCCTTATAGTAAGAACTATCTTATTGCGCACATTTGCTTTGCTTGATTGGATATATTATGACATAGTAAAATATTTTTTAAAAACTTTCTTCTTCATAATTTAAATTTTCCGACTTGAAGCGCAATAACATAACGAATGGTAAAATGTGTGATGATCGCGTCGAAGTATACAATCTTGTTTGTGTTGAACGTAATTGTGGCAGTTAAACGATCCACATACTAATCCAATACCTCGCAGATGTCACCGCACCACAGCTCAAGGAAGATATAGTGAAATTGGGGATTTAATAAATTGGTCGCAGGATCGAATCAGGCTTATGTTACGTTCATATGGAAGGCAAATGAAATAAGCGTACGTTGGCGTACGATTTATGAGCCGACGGACTATTGTGCCGACACTGATTACCTTTTATGGAGATTTGGCGTCCTAACACGACGCGCCCTGTATGCTCCGTTTACGTATACCAACGGGTTGTATGGACGTAAAACTTTTATGCTCCCACCGCGTTTTACAGCAGGCCTTTTATTATTTAGTGAAAGGAGCGACGGTGATGTCATAAATCTCCGCTCCTGCGTGAACTTTCGCCTCTTATCTCGGCAAAGAAATTATGGAACTTTTTGGCTTCTTCTAGTCAAAGTCTTTGGCTTTTGGATTCATAGGTCACTTTTTAAATATTCTGTTTTTAGTGATAGTCAATATTAATTAAACACCAGATAGTCAAAAATATCAAAATTTAGATTTACAAAGTAAAAAGTAGAACAACATGAAGGTGTTGTCGACCTTTAAATCTATTCTTGATCTCCCAAAATAAAATTTTACGTATTCATTGTTCCTTACAAAGTTTTGGATATTTTTCTATATTTAAAGAATGATCAAGTTTTTTTGACAGTCTGATTTTCGCCTAATTTTGATCTTTTATGGTGTTCGACCCAATGTGGAGTTACTGAAGATTGGTGAGTTAACTTATGTACATTTGTATAGTGTACAACGCTTAAGAAAATTCTAACGTGGTCATAGAATTTTGTATTTGATTTAACCTTTGCAAAACTACTAACAAAATTAAAACTTTCTGTGTTTTATATCGTGTTGGTAGCAATAGATTTATGGTTTATAACTCATTTAAGGCCCGATGCACAATGAAGAAAGAACACTAGAAATTTAAAGTAAACAGTGTTTAGACATGCATGAGAGGTGATATTCTTAATGCAGGGAACATACCTGCGTTCACGTGAATTACTTCATGTTGGGCAGCATTACTATTGTGACGCACATGGTGCATGCAATTTATCAGGTTGTATCGTATCACGTAAACTCTATGTATTTATGGAATTCAAATCTTGGATCGATTTATGGTTGAGCCTAAACACAATTTATTAAAGCGTGAAGCACCTAACATTAGTTCAGTTTTTTAATAAAACCCCAAGTAAGGCAATGGCAAAAATATTGCAGTTATTGGACTTCCAATGCTCTCGTTACAATTTATGTATACATACTGTATACGAACACGCTATCTTTAACTCTCAAATACTCATGGTTTACGAATTGTTTCTTACCTTATGTTTTTTCAAAATTAAGTAAGTTTCGTAACGAGTGACATTTCATTAATTTTGCGAAGTAGTTCAGTTTTATTATTTCGACGCGAGTGTATATCAAGAATCGTATTTTCACACGAATTTTATAGCTCAAAGAAAAGGTCGCATGGAAAGTGCCAGTAAGCATTCATTATATGTATAAGCCACTGATAGCATGCTTGTAATCGTATGCAATATCTAAGTCTGGTTCAATTGCCTATTTCGCTTTTATTATAGCATAACACGGAAATTTATGACAAATTTTCTTTATGCCACTATTTCAAATGGTGTGTTTGGATTATGTTCCATTCAAGCCTCTTTTATCATAAGTTATACATAAAAAAATACATGTGATTACGTAACCGAATTGGTTTTCGTCTGATAAGTCGACTAAAAACATACCAAGACTATTCTTCCATAGAACAAAACACAAAAAAAATGCATATGTCCTAAAGGAAGCAACGAACGTTGGGTCATATAATTAAAGATTGCACATACGCCCGCATGTAACATAGCCTTTTCACGTACATATTTAACTATAAGATTCATAAAAAAATCAACTGAGACATTCATAAAATAATTGGTACAGTACAACTTTTCGCCATACTTGACTATAGGTTAACCATATTTACACGAAATTAAAGCGTTTGTGCTCATTATAATAACTCTTCTTTCAAAAAAGAGAGAGTTAAATGAAAGTATTTGTATTATAAAACGTCGAATGTAGATATAGACGCTCTAAATTTTGAAATATAGGTTGTATGGTCGTCAAATTGGACCTTAACAATTTAACCATATACCTATATCTATACTAATATTATTAAAAGAGAGCGCGAATTTTTTGATTTTCTGTTACTGCAGAAGAAAATCTCCGAAACCACGGCATTTCCTTTAAATTCTTTTACCATTTAAAAGGTACATAGGCTGCATATCAAATGTACAGTGTATCATTGTCAAACCCCAATGAAGTCGGGGCAGGCTGCTACCATATTATGGTCATATTCGATACCACAATTATATAATTACATGTAAAGCTAAACTACTTTTTCCATATCAGCTAAAGCTAAACGGTATGATAAATTGATCCTTCTTTATCAACTAACAAAATATTGGTTTGTGAGATTATTTCCGCGTTTTACACGACTCTTTTTGTTATAACAATAGACTTATTCCATTAGTACGAACTAAACGACATGTACTTAAGAACATAATGTACTTCAATCTTATTTGAAGAGGAGGTATACTAATGGTTTTGTAAAGCAATTTCGATAAATATTACGAAGCGAACCATGTACCTGTATCCTTATAATTCATTAATCTTGTATTAAATTGGTTCTGTGTGGGTTCAGTGACAGGTTCTACATGTAATTAAATAATGGTTACCGTCGTTCAGGACGCGTCCGCTTAAATCAAATATAAGATTAGTGCTTTATAAACTATCCAGTACTAGAGCCGGATCGTAATTTGTTTAGTTATCTGTATGTAGAAAGTCAAACATGTCTGACTAGTGACATAAATTAACTGTTGCTAAGATATTAAACATATAATTGTGACAGTAGTTGGTTAATGTTCCGTGTGGAGCTTCGGTGAAAGAATACTTGCTTGGTTGACAGTTTTCCATATTGGTTTAAAGTGTAATATATACATGAGTTCAAACCAATAGAACCTGTTTGTAATGCTTCCTGTTGAAGAACGGATGAGTCAAATCGCTTCTCATGTTGAAGATCTTGGGCTGTGTACTACTCAGTTAAATCTCAACGATAGATTTTTTCACCAGCCTGGCTTGCTACCATCCTCGTAGTAAGTATTTTGTCGAAGAATCAATAACGAGGGTCCCCCGGATCTTTTTTCGTCGACAATGTATCGATAATGCCTCTGAGATTACGAATGTGAATGGATGGTGATGGCCACTTACCATCATGTGACCCATGTTATCAATCGTCTACTATTGACATAAAAATGTTCTCGGTGTCTGAAGTCTGATAAATCATATCATCATAAATGGTGAACTTATTAGCATGACTCATAACGTAGAGGAGAGATCAGGGAGAGGTAATTTACGAATTATAAAAGCCGAACGAAGAAGTGAGTTTGTTGTGGGTTGTGATGATACTTTAAACCTCATTACATAATTAATGTTAAAACTTGTTTGTTCCATTTAGAAAATGCAATTATTACTTTACCTTACAGTTTATGACTTATGATCCGGTAATTAGATGAGGTACTGACTTTAAGGCTAAATGATTACTGGAAGGATATTTGTAAAGCTTTATTCAAATGCTTTAGAATTTAAAACGTGTCATTTATGTGTATACATATGTATGTATGTTATAGTAGCGATAGCTAGGTGGATCAGAGGTCCTTTTCCTGTTGGAAAAACCTGAGTTCGAATAATATTACACTTTGAAGAGTATATCCTAGTTTTATGGTAAATAGTTATAACTTGGTATGGTGAAGGGAAACTATGACAAAGGTTTATCTTTATATCATCCAAGAGTTTTTCATAATTATTTGAAGATGTGTGCGTAGAGTGCCTACCCGCTCTGTGACACGCACACAATATTAAATTGAAGGAACAGTCATGGGCTATTATGTAAAAGGTAACAGTGTATATAAAAGCAAGATTTTTAGGATATAACATGTGCTACAAAGTCAAAACTACACTCAGCAGTACTCGTACTCCACAGGCGTACAATTATACAGATATCATAAAACTAACGAAGCCGACACGTAAATTGTCTAACTTTATTATTATCTATAAAAGTCACGAATTAATTAATTGAATAATGATTAACTGGTCGTATTAGACTGACCCGCGTTCCACTATCAAACATGGGATAAGCAGCGCCGCGTAATTTGGTTGCTGTCGCGGAGCCGATAAAAATGTAACTTATAGCCCGGCAATAAACTCATTTAACTATGACAAATTAATCGGTTTTACTATACGGGTGAATGGATATGGTCTGTTTGATATGGCCACAAACATTTCTATAACGTAATAATATTAACATACTCTTATTTTATATTTTACATGATTAAAATAACTATAGAAAATTGTAATTGAGTATCAAATTTTTGGTATGGTTTTAAATAAACATGCTTTCAGCAAACGGACTTTTTGTGAGCTGTAGTTATATAATCCATGAGGTTTACAACCATGAAGCAAAACTAATATGGTTTAATGTTACCCTAACGCCTTAGACTCAAACGAATCAGCAATTATGACAAGTTTACTCAAAGCTATAATGACTCGTCTAAGGCTCTCTATGTAGCTATGCTATAACATTATCCAGTTGTCATACACATTCTTTACGGTTATATACGTATATTATACAGTTCGTAAATATACAATAAATCTTTAGAAGCAGTTAGATAATTCAATTTCTTTACGCCGGTGTTTCGAAAACATAATCTGTTTAAATGTTTAACGTTAATATTATCTCAATCTATTCTTGGAAATAATATAAACCTCTACACAACAGATTACGAGTAATACCTGCGTTAAAAAAGCATACCGATCTTAAACATAAATTAACGATTATTATTGTTGATTTCAACACTAAATTTAAATAATACTTTGTAGGCCGAAATAATAGTTCTTGAAAATAATTATAAGCGAGGTGGATTCCATGGATCGGAATTGTTTATAATAATTTCGTGTTTAATTTATACAACAGAATTTCTAAATATGTTTGTAATTAATTAGCGGCCCTCACCGACTTTGTTCGGGTCAAACATTTATTATATTTACATGACATATAGCCTATGTCTATCTGGAATAATGTGTCTTTAAAATGGTACAAAAAAATTTCACTTTCATTTTAATAAATTTTTTTTTGTGGTTCTGGGGATTACCTTTCGCATATACACAAACTCAAAAAATTCGCAGTCACTCATTATAATATTAGTATAGGTAGCTGGATCACACTTATCTATCACTAAAGTAAAGATGCAACTTTATTTGATTTAATTTTGTAGTTTAGCAAAGAGAGACCTGTAAACTTTTATGAATTTAATTAATGACAAACCATTTCTTATATAACAATTTTAGGTCATTTTATCTTAAAACATATTCTAAAGACATTTAATATAGAAATAAATGGAGAAAAGAGTTAAATATATGTGCAATAAATTATCAACCTATAATTGATATAAAAAATCTAAGAATACTGATAAGTACCAACTGACATATTTTGAAGCAAATGTTTATTTAACAAGGTTAACTAACGTAACCCTTATATATTTAATGTCTAAATGCGTCTTAACCTGACTTAGTTAGCTAAGCAAGACTGGTACTATTTAGGGGCGTAGTATCTCTACGGCGCACTAAATCTTGACTTCTGGCTGTGACGGCGGTTAATGCACTCCACCTAGGCACAAGGAGATAAGCTAACAAGCCTCTTTAGCCAAACAAGAGGCAGCCAAACAATAAAAGCGACTTAAGCGTCGTGAAATATGGCAAGGACGAGTCGCGATAACTCAGCTTGGTCGGCAGGGCCGCTTCTTTTCCCCTAATTAGCCATTCAATTCCCGTAATCTTGTTTACTCGTCGGGCGGCTCGCGCTGCCCAGGTGCGATAATGGCCGAGCTATTTGCATGCCGCCATATTGTTTCCCCATGTTCGGCTCGCAGCCTCCGATCCCGTCCGATGCGGCCCCCCGTTGTTTTGGTCGGGCTTATTGGATCCGCTCGCGATTACTTTGTATTGATCCCGCCGTCCATTATCTACATTCGTTTATTTTGGTATCAGAGTAATGATACTGGTTGACGCCCGCAAATCAAATGAAATCTCTTTCTATTGTGTCAGGTAATTTGTTATTGGATGTCGTTAATCATAATTGGTGTAGTAAAAAAGAATTAGTAAATGCACTTAAAGGTACATACTTATGAAATTTAATACAGTACTTTATGGTAATAGCTGAAGAGTAAACATGACATGATAAGTGACCCACGGGGATCATAAAACTTCTACGACTTCATGCCAGCCAAGCAGGAAGCGATGAACACTAAATCCAACTGAAGCATGTATTGAATTGGAAGCTAGCAAGCAACCAAGTTAAAATCTTTATTACCGTGCAAGAAATATTATGGACTTTGTGAGTGTTATAATGTCTACTAAATTACCTCGTGCAGGGTGTGGCTCTGGCCAAAGAAACCGGCTTGGACCCAAAAATGGTACTTTTTGTCCCAATATTTGAAGAACTCCAGAAGGATCGTATTTTAACTGACTTCAAAAAAGGATAAAGTCCTTAATTCGTCTGTATTTTATGTGTATTACCACAGAACTTCGTAATAAATTAACCAATTCGGAAAATTCTTTTCTTGTTTACTTCCTGCTTGATCCCACCTAAATTGTAAGAAAAAAATACCATCTCTTAGGATGAAAAATAGGAGATGAAACCAAGAAATAATTCTTCAAATTGTAGTCGGTGTGTTTTGTTAAAATATTAACTTATGCAGTTAAATACCTACTTTTAAGTGATTAGGTGTTATGTAAAATCTTGATTAAATTAAATCGGAGAAGAAAGTTCAGTAAATTTTAAATTATTAAATACATTCACTGACGGTTTTAACTTCACTTTTCGTTCATTTTAAAATCCTTGTAGAAAGTGACTTGCTTCGTCGAGTTAATCGTAATCTCGAACACTAAATTGTAGGTGATCCTTGCAGCGGGGCGGTCTCGGCATATCTTCTATAAATACATTATGGAACACGCTTTATTACTCCGCCATCTTCATCCAATCCTATTAAGTGTCTGTTCGCGCCAAGCTTTCCGTTGCGATCGCGTTCAGTTTTAGGATGGCCATTTTTGAAATAGAAGGTATTAGGGTTCTATAATGGCTTTAACGTAGGGCAGTTGGGGTAAACGGCTATATTATGTGGATTTTCCGAGCTGGAGCGATATGCTAAACTCTGGGCGAGGTTCGCTGACGTAGCGTCTGGCCCGCCATTGGCACGCCATAATTTAACGACAACGCCACGACGAATTCTCGCCGACGAGGATATTGCAACGACACCTCGTCTTTACTTTTATAAGTGAAACGTCTTCTTTGTTATTTTAATATTATAAAATCTTATTTACATTTCGCTATCGCAATATTTTATATTTGTTTTCCAATTTTAACGCCAGCTACTTTGTGTTTACTTCTTCAGACTTGCTAATTTTTTTTTTCAAAATTCAAATATTATTTTTTTGCTTATCTTTTTCTGCTAGGTTGGAGTTTTGCGTTATGTAAATTATAAGATTAATACTTGGCATCCAGTTTGAATCCGAGACAAATTATTTTTGTCATTACATTGTATTTTTAACTGTTAATGCTTGTGGTTGTATCAGACCACATATAATTACTTTCGTCTAATTATATGCTATCATCGGGCGCGTATAAATAGAGACAATAACACAATGGTGTATGACAAACACAATACCTCTGCACACACCGCATGTCAATTTAATTTGACCCTCCGATTCAAGATGGCGGAGAACCCTCATTCAGAACAGTGTCGACCCGGCTCGGCAATGGATAATATTGCTAGGCGCACGTCTTCGTATCTCGCCAAAAATTACGACGGAAAAATACATACATTAAATTGTGCTAATTAAAGAAACAATCGATGCAGTGTACTCAGTACAACAGTTAAAGCTTACATAAATTATGTAACTGCTCTAGCATAGGAAATACAAGTTAGAACGGAAGAAAATGTAAGAATATGTGACTGATGATAATTGTATTATTTACGCCGGTATATGAACATTTTTTAAATATTTTCAGACATGAATTTGATGTTGATAGGCATCACATTGTTAGTCTCTTTCAAGTATAAGTAGGAGAGCCATAAATAAAGTTCTACATTTATGTGACAAGTAGTAAAATGCTCCTCAATTATAATAAATTGTCATGTAGGTTACTGTATACTGTATAATGCATACTATACCAAAATATTGAGATATATAAATAAGTCTCAATGAAATTCTATATTTGTAGTGAATGTTTCTATCTAATCCTAGTATATTATCCTACTATATATAAATGCTGTCAAATAACTTTCCTTTTAAAGAGGAATTTAATAAAAGTTTTGGTTGCCATGTTGGGCTGTTAATGTAATAACAGTAACATATACACATATAATATACATTTGTATATTGTTATGCAATAAATGTTAGTCATTTTAACAGAATGAATAACGAACCTTTTTTCGTACAAACTGTTTAAATAAAAACCAACAAAATGTTACGTAAAACTTTTGACAGGGAAGATAGACAAAATTTATTTACGTTCAACAATTTGTAAGCGAATATGTAAAGTCGTAAATATGTTTTGATAAGATACGGCTCGTTTATGACATGGTATTTTATGAACAATATTGGATGCGGTGGGTTGATGAGGTATGTTTTTAATGCACGAATTTCAAATAAAAAACACAAAACAAAATATTATTAGCTTCAACATCTGTTTACTAGTAAGCTTTTAGAAGTAGTATGAGTTAAATTAATAATTTTACACGAACATACTTATTGGGTATATTGAGTGTTATTTTAAGCTTTAACGTTTTAAAATTTCATAATTTTAAAGGAGGAAATCCAACGGATGATGATATCTTTATTAGGTTCAGTGGTAACTTCATGCGAGTTTTATATTAAAAGCAGGATCGAAATTTTTGAGCATAAATAGTTACGACAATAACTGTCTTCTTTAAACCAAAGCGACAGTTAATTGAGTTATAAGTTTGTCATCAAATGTTGGTTATGTACATTTAAATATCGGGACGACATTATTCTTAGTTAATGCATTAGAAGCAGTTTAGTCATAAAATGCATTGTGTTGCACATATTGCGAAGTTTTTTTTAAATTGGAATTACCCTTGTTTTGTTCTTAGATAACTCGTGTATAAAAATATGATAGTCGCAGTGACGTTGACGAGAAATTCATTTCATATTATTACGAAAATAATAAAAATCAAGGTCTCACAATTTGACGAAGATCGATATTAGTAAAAGACGTTGCTCACGATCCCGATATGTTTTCGCAACGCAACACAATAGCGTCTATTTTCGAATTAAGAGCGCGGGACCCCATCAATAGGACGGAGGACAGTAAATTGGCTAAATTGCTTCGCCGAGGTTCTGCTACTCCTTCGGGAAGAGATCTCGCTTGTTGCTAGAGGGCGTTGGTTTGAACATATGTTAGGTTTTTCGTAATTTTATAAAACTCTATAAAATACTTTTAAAATAAGACAAGTTCTCAAAAATTGGTGATATATTGAAGTCGTACAAATTTATTAAAATTAGGTAGGTACAGGATATGAGCCTAAAATATCTCGGTGGAACTTTTAATTTGTATTGTCATCACTAAGTATGTTTATAAAAATGTCACTTACTGTGACAAATAAAAGTATTATAAAGTACTATCGGGCCACACGGTCTTCGTTCAGGTTGAACAATTTATCCACACAAACTCACAAAATTCTTAAATCTATTTCTTTATAATATTAATATTACTATAGACCTGAGTATATTGCTTATACTCCAGCCTATCTATTATTCTTTGTATATGGTATCTCTATTCCGTCACTTGTTAAGGCACGATAACAAGAACATTGTAATATATTGCAAGTGTTGCATACACGTTTCTACACTTTGTTCTGTCCATATTTATTGATATCCAGGTCATTGTACAACGACACCTATCAAGATAACAATGCCTCATTGTACTGCGAAACAAAGAGAGTACGAAGCCAGCTAAGTACATGCCATGGCGTGGTATGTCTTAAAAGTGTTAAAGGTGACACATTTTTTTCTAGTAACGAACGTTTCAGAGTTACAGTAATTATTATAGTCGTAAATCAAGGACTTGTATTTTTAATTTACGATTTACTTACTGCTTTGCTTGAAAATGCGGTAACTTACAAACTTTTGAAGTCTTTTTGCATAGTAAAAGCTGTTATTGTATCAACTAGGTTACTCGATGCCATCGGTCATCGATGCCACTGGATATTCGTAACAAATAAAGTGTCGCGCAGGATACAATCAAATTGCGAGCACTGTTCTAGACGCCGTAGTGACGAAGCTTAAGAAGTAGTGTTTTGTGTTCAACACAATCAAATGTTTTAGACAAATCGCAGATTATTATTATTATATTTATAATTCTTATAAAACCGTTTGTTAATCTCTCTTCAACATTGCTATCGACACAAAAAAATTACGGAGCACTTACTATTAAAAAAAGCTTGTTACTTTATTTGTGTCAATTATAATATACAAAATGGACGACTGAAGTATATACTCCACCGTTCCTTTAGCATGTTTCTCTCGATTATTTTATTGTCTAATCGTCACAAAAGATAGGATAACAAAATATTTTGATTAAATTATCGCGAAAACTGTTCACATTTTTACTAGAATTATTATTATGATACTTAGGTATTCACGATTTGTTTATTGCACACAAATTTTTCGAACGTACGATATCGATATGGCCACGATTCTGCAGTTGGGACGACACGTCGACATAATTACAAACTGAAACTAAGCTTAGTCTAAAATGTAACTCAATCTTATACTAAAGCTCTCAATAATGACATATAGAGAGACAGAGAGACACCTCTGATACAGATTTTTATCGAGCTACAACCTCATACACTGTGGGGGATCTTCTGAAATGAGAGTTTACAAACATACGTGTCCAACTTGGCCTTCAATACCTGCAAACAGGCGTGAGATTGTTAGGTATACTAAGCCGGTACCATTTCCGTAATTCATTGTATAATGTAGTAGCTTCGTGTGTCTATCAAGTTGATAGATACAAACAGGGCCGAAACCAATCAATCAGTTCGACGGAGCGTCGCGCGATAATTGAACTCTTCCCTCGGATCACAGCGATTCAATAGATAATTACAATAGCAAACCAAAAATTACACGCGGCGTTTACCCGTAAGACCCTATTACGTTTCACTAAATTGGGACGGTCGCATTCGATTGGCGATTTTTGTCGGACGGTGGATTAATTCGCTAGCTCGCACAATCTGGAGCGGGGAGTGGATGTATTAATAATGGTCGTGTACTTCGTATACTGAATGCAGTACTTACACGCTTCGTCGGGAGCTCAATGTGTGACTATCGCGTCCGGCAAATCGAATCGCCGCGGCCGGACGCCCAGGACGCACCGAATTTATCGTTTCACGGCCGACATCCACAACGACCGTCATTGAGAATGTTTCGAGAATTAAGCGAGTTGTATACATAGAATCAGCGGAATATGAAATTTTAGTACCCTGCACCGGTCGTTCGTATATCACAATAAGCTCGTGCTAATAGTAGCAATGCAGCATTTTATACTAGTCATGCGATTGTAAAAGTAAATTTAACATTTGTTTCCGCTGAAAGGCATTACATATTGAAATCCAATACAAATAGGGATATTGAAACAAACAAAGTGAACGAGTGACAGAGATTACCGGTAATGATAGGTATTACAAGGTAAATACTAGACAGAGGTACGGTGCTGTCGTATGCAAATCACTACACTTTGTGGGGTGCGCTTGATAATGACGCGTCGATTACCCTTGGCTTGGCTCGCCTTGTTGCAACTATTTGTTTCTGTAATACTGCAGAACTATATACCCGTTGCGTGGAATACATAACATAGCGTTGAATTAGTAGAATTTAAAATGCTATCTTTGTTATGTTTGTTTGTGTCCAATTAATATAACGATGTACGTTTAAAAACGATCATCATATATGTCTTACGAGACATTTTAAATGTAACTCTATATTTTGGTACTAGTAGCTAGTCCGACAGACATTGTTCTGCAATTTATTAATTTGTCAAATTTGAATTTGTAATAATTTAGCATGTCTTATTATTATATTAGCATGTCTTATATATTAGATATAATAATTATTATTATTATATTAAAATGATATATGCTTATTCTTTGCATTGTTAAATTTTTGTTTTTCTTTCTTATAACAATATCTGCTATTTGCAGTAAAGGTGGAAAGTTGTCGTAAAAAAACAAAGTTGTGCTAAAAGTCAATTTTCGAAGTTGTCGGAGGAGGGACGCGGGACGCATCCCGAGAGTCTGAACGCGCCTTTTGCATACTAGACGAGTGCTGAGCCGCTGAACACACTTTTAGTAACATAAATAAACTACACAATCTTCAAGCTTGCTTCTTATGCCTGATTGATTCAGTTCATTACTGGCTTAGGCAAAGCACGGTAAGTTAAAGGGCCTGGACTTAAATTTACCAAAACGTTTGCGGTGTGGAATGAAACAGTCAATGGTCATTTACCTTTTTTTGTCGCGTGAAGGCCTCCGACATAACCTAACGACTGTTATCTCATTACAACCGGAACTTACATGTACTTAATATACACTCCGACGCTAAAAGCGCTTTGATCTACATGTTTCTTTTTTTTATCAAAACAAGTATTTATCTGACTCGCTTGAAAACAGTATTGAATAAGCTATATTAGTTTTACCAGCCAGTTCTGCTGAGCTGTTTGCAGCGAATTTTATATTTATTTTGCTATATTAGATTTTTTGAAACACTATCATAATGAAGACAGTGACTACGTGAGTATAGCATGAAATATTTGACGCTACGATAATCTACGTTAGATCTGATCTACACAGAATCCAACTATCGCAAATAGCCCAAGATTAGGCCCTGGCATGTTTTGTTCAACATTAAGCATTAAGGTAATATATAAAAATGTATGCACAATCTTCTAAATTCTCAAAGGCGGAAAAACGCCAGACATCTCCTTTTGAGAAAAAACTTTTCTAGTAAAAACAGACTTAGAATAAATAATATAGTAATGTACCTTTAGGGTTGATGTAAATATGAAAGTCAATGGGGCACCAATTAACGTTACAGTAGGGTATTGGGGCAAAAGTTGGAGCCAAATATTGGGGGCCTGGATTAGAGAAGATTCAAGAAGTGCTGTTTAGCGCTTTGTAGATGTAAAAGCATTTGCTACTTAACTATATGCGCTGGAGGACTAAACAAGGTTACGTAGTACAGATTAGGTCATAAACGTTTTATAAAAAAAAAAAAATGTTAATAATGAATATCTACTAAATACCGAAGAAATTTTAGAAGCTACCAATTTGCCCAATGCGCTTCAATATTTTGCTTCGAAAAGAAATGTAAGTCCAATAAAGTATCAATTAAGAAAAGATTTAAGGTGTCCGTTGCTAAGATTTATTTAAGTACCTACTGAGAGTTATTTATTATGTTCTCAGAAGTATAAGGAGTAACTTGCCTCGCGGCTCTTGACCGAGGGTAAAGGTGTTGGTTTTACTTAGCTGGAACGAGACGGAACCTATCACAGTTCAATAAAGGATATTAAATTGTATTTACGATTATTAGAACTAATATTTTGGTTGCTGTTGAATTTAGATATAAAAGGACTGCAATTTTAATAATTGTGTTTAGTATATATGTAAAAAGTTACAATATAAAGTATAATATAATATAGTAATATTATAGACGTCTTTAAAGCATTGAAATTTCTGTAAACTACAAATTATTTATTATTTTTGACAAATCTACTTAAAACTTAGAACTAAAGATATCTTCTATATTTACTACTGCCACTAAAAGCAATTTCTATAAAATTAACATGATTATACTCAAATTAGAATCTTGAATATTATTGGGGCACATCAATGACGTATAGTTACTACGCAGCACTGAGTGTTGATAGCATTAGATTAGGCTTGAACAATACCATGAATTTCAATGCGTTAACATGGGCTCCGATAACGCGGCTATGTGTATGTAATTACATTAATAGATGTTAATACTGGGTATTATGAATTTCAATGACGTCGAGTAGACATTTCATAAACATCGGTTTTATTTCAAAATAACTTTTGGTACCTTCTAACTACTTATATTGCTTAATTACAAAAAATTAAGATTAAGACGTTATCAACACAACACCTTCTTAAATTTAAACCCTGTAATATTGGTTTTAATGTCTAGCATAGGTCCTTATAGCTTTCTTTTGTTTTCAATAAACCCTCACACTTGTGTACACTCAAACCCTCGTACTAAGTTTCGACTAGTATGGACATACATAAACCATACGTCACAAGCGCCGTGTACTGACCTGGAGACAATCTCGGGATATTTTCTGTTGACAGGTGTTATAAATACAGAATACTAGCAATAACATTTTAATGTTTACATTTTACCCTCACCATTTTTTCAAAAATATACATAATGTTTATTTCCCGTATATCATGATGTGGTAGCACGTGGTTGACTATTTCTTTATAATTGGCAGGTCTGCTTTGAATTTGTAGCTAGATTTATATGAAATGATATGCAAAGTATCAAATACTCGTCAATAGAAGCTTCTACGTCGTGAGATTCTGGCAAACTGCGGTTTAAAAAAGACTCAAGCATAATTGAACCAAATCTATTTGTTCTTTGAACTTACTGTTATTGAACTTACTAATTTATAAAAAATAAAACAAATGTCAGATTTTGATCGAACGAGAAAAGGATACTAAAGTTTAATTTCATAATGTCTAATAGTTTTCGTATTACGGTAAACATTGTAACTTTTACTTAAATGTGCTTACATCTTGTTTATTTTTTTAGTTAAGAGTGAGAAATTAGCAAAAAAGTACAGAGACAACTGATTTAATATTTAACGACTATAATAATAACCATATTAATTTTAGCAATCAAATGTTACTGAATAAAGTAGGTTTAAATAAAATTTGCGACATGCAGAAATATTATTAAGAAAATGCAAGATTTCTCAAGTTCAATAAGTTTTTTATAATATTTTTGTTCAATATCGATAATGTATCGAAAACATTTTCTTCAACAACTTCTTCTGTTTCAAAACAAGCATTAAGAACAGTGGTTGTGCTAGCACCCAATAACATTTTATTCATATACAGAACACAAATTCCAACGGCGTGGCGAGATAAAACGGTATTACAGTAAGAGACGATTCAACGTGGCACCGTCTTAGTTCTGCCGCCTTATTAAGTCTGGGCAAAGTGCAGTTTTCATACAACTGTTATGGTCTCGCAAAGGGTACACTGAGCTTGCCAATTGGAAATTTGTTTTTATGATTTGCTTTTGTTGTGGTGGTAGTTATTGAGATAGACATAACGCCAAACAGAACTTTGTGTCTAAAACTAGTTTAAAAGACAATTACTACGCACTCCAATCACGCACTAGGATTTTCTTTTTTATAGGTTAGTTGGACGTAATTAAGACATCACGAATAGCAAATTCACAAATTTATGTCTGTCATATATATGTCAGCCATCACCGGCAACAAACCTGTTTTCGGCACGTAGGGTGGGTACCAACTAGGCTACAGGGCCGATATGCCGATTAATGATTGCATTTTAAAAATTGTCCAGTATAGTTTTCTTTTTGGGGCCTGAAGTAGTTTATACAGTTAAGCAGGAAAACGAGCAGACAGCTACCTAATAAATAAGTATCTAATAAATAACTAAATAATACCTAACACGTATGGTTTATTTTAATCTGATTATAAATTTATAACACAAAATCTTTATTTCTTACTAAAAAGTTATAAAATATAATATAAGTTAAAAAAATATCGTGTTACAGCAATAGAAATGATAACTGAACTGCGATAAAAAAAATTGCTGCAAAACAACTTTATCGCAGAATCCTTCAAGTATCGCATGGTGTATGAACTCGATGCTTGTGCATTTAACGAAAACCAAATAAAAAAACATGTCTGCCTTCACTTGGTTGCACATTCGACAGGCTTGTATTTAGAATCTCGGAAATATTACGAGAAAAGAAAATATAAAACCTTCTACAATGTTATTTTGCAAGAAGAGCTCAGAGTTGTGTGTGTCTCCAAAAGTTTCTTGGTACTTTTAAGTTAAGGAAGATTAGAAAATATCATTATATGATGTGATTATAGGAAATATTAAGCTTCATTTTTTAAATTTAGACTTCAAAAACAGTGGGTATCATTTGATCATCATTATTTATAGTGATAAGACGGAATGATATGAGATAAGACAATAAATAGGATATAAAATAAAAACTCATAAAATCATAGTTCCGCACTAGGATTCCTGGTATCGCATCGGGGTCTCTTGTGTTATGAATATACAAAGCGGCGGTAATCACTTTCCATCACGGAGCTAATTTGCTCGATTGCCAGTTATTCCGATAAAAAATATAAATACCACACAATACGTTAACGAACCTGAGACAGTTATATGATAGTCTATCATTTATAATTGCGCTTTAGTACCCATGTATGAGTTTTAATAACATAATCATGTAGTAAATTTTATATCCTCGAAGCCTGTTATGTGTATTTATAAAGAGGTCAACATTTTTAAGGTTTATAACGGAAGAGAGGTCCTGGGGGCAGGTGGCGGCGCGTGCGCTTCCGTCGTAGCTTCCGCGGACAGGTGGCTTCCAGTGGACGTGGGTCGATTATCGTCGTTCGATTTAACATTGAACTGGCCAAACGTATGTTAATGGGATTTTTAAATGTATTGATGAGCGTAACGGATATAGGTATACATTGCTAACATTATATGTATTTTTCATTAAGTATGGTTCATATGTTAAACTTCGACAACTTCGTACATTTTTATTAGAACTTTGTAAATAAACGAGTTTTTTGGTGTAATTGTTATTTTATTATAAGTGTAAAGTAAAAATATCCAATTACAGTATATAATATTAATGTAACAACATAGAGCATATAATTATTGCTTTATTTAAATGTTAAAATATTAATTTTTTGGGGATATAGTGGGAAGTTGTTTGATTGTAACATCGTGTATGTAAATTATAATCAAACTGAAACAAATCAAATCAAACTGAACTTTATACTATTCAACTAATTGTATGAATTTCATATCCTTAAGGTTTAAAATCTTCATTATATTGTACAATAATATAAAATATTCATTTATAACTAAGATTTATGAGTTCTAAGTCTCAGTTATAAATGAAATAGGCAGTTTTTATAAATGGTGGACTAAATGCTTAGAATCTTTCTCTGCCAGTCTACTCATAGCGATAGTAAGCGAAAAAAAAGTAAAAATTTAAAATATATTAAGCACAACTTTATAAAAATTTCTTTCAAAAAAATCTTCAACTTTGCAACCCAAATACAAAAAAATATTTTTCCATTGATTTAGAAGGATGGTAGATACCTAGTAAGGTATTAAACACACCACTGCACGAGAGGTACAATGATTAGTCATCTCAATTAATCAGCAGGGTATAACGTAGGCAGGAGAGAATGGCTTAAATTAACTCAATTTAAGTTAACTCAAAGATATAGGGTGCCCCTTATACCCTAAGAATATAACGATTTCCGCCAACCTATTTTTCGTTACTACGTGTGCATGTAAAAAATACTATCAATCAATATGCTTTTGAGTCGTATATACTCGTATTACCCGCACATTTGATGAGATCAAATGCCAACACATACGATGTTGCTATTATGATATTAAATTATGTATAAAAATAGATATATATTCTTATATATTTGAAATTATAACATATAGTAAGTACAAGTATATTGTTTATATACTTTAACTTTTTGTTCAATACATATATTTTTAAGTATGCACTACGTTTGGCACAACCGTTCCCCTTTTTAAGTTTACTGGAAGAGAGTTCTAATAAGGAATACGAAAGCGACCTTGTACACATTTTTATAGATATTTTGTTACCTATAATTTTATTGTCTGGACAAATAAATAAATAAAGCGCAAGCACGATTTTAGTACTTCAAGAGCACAATAAATGAAATTACTCGAACCTAACAAGCGAAGATACTCGTAAAATGCTCTATCAATAGCAAAAGAAATAAAAATGAAGAGCGGAGGCGTAAGTACATCTCGGAGAATACTGTCATTACTCACAGAAGAGTGAATAAGAACAAAATTTCCGCCGGTCGCCGCCGCTGCAGCGAGTCCGTATGTGTATTGTTGCAATTTCAAAAATTCCCATTATAGTCGAGCGTGGAAAGCGGAGAAATAAGTAGCTAAACCGTGGACAATACTAGTTATAGGCAAAGAAGAGAAGGAACAGTAGGTAAGTGATCTCAAGTCAGTCGTCAATTAAGGTCCAAGGTTACGTTTGCAATTCCAGGAAGATGGTAAATTTGATGGAGCTATGAATCACTGTGCTTGCTTAGTAGTTTTTGCTAAGAGGCCGAAACTATTTACTGCTTTAATTTAACTGTACATGATGGACAAGTTACATAAAACGTAATATTATTATATTATAGATATACATACCTATAGATACTCGTACTTGACTCAAGGTTAAGAATTATCTAGAAATCAACGAAGGTCATCTTTTTCACAACCCAATCAACCAATAATATTCGGTCAAAATCTTTACCAAACATCGAAAAATTAAAGGTTACTTAAAGGATTCGCTACTGCTATAATGGTGAAGGTGATGGTGGTGGTATATATATATATATATGCTATACCTTATAGGATTCCCTGCGAATTCTGAATTTGTAGAGAAATATCAATGAATGCAAGAATATCGAAGAATGGAAAAGCTTGCACCTTAGAGGCGAGAGGCCGGAGATAGTGAAATAAACATTGCTCTAAGAGATCTTGACGAGAACTAGACACACGAACGGTTGTAAAACCTGCGAAAGTAAATAATGAATGTATTAGCAATGACAAAATGCCCGTTTCATCTTTAAATATGCGTATCTTTAAATACCTATCTATGTATAACAAAATCGTGAACAGAAGTTTGTACATATGTCTTTCTGCACACTACTTGTAGAAACTGCTCGTGCAATTTTCGTTGAAATTGTCAGGGATTGTAGTAGGTACTTCTATTCATATTGCGTAACATTTGATTTAATGAATCAAAATGTGATAATGATATTTATATCGCACCTACTTGTGCCTAAATCTCGTACAATTAGTGTACAGTTTTATTCTTTACATACGCCAATATACGCCGTAGAAAACCTAAATAAGCTAACTTCGCTACGCTTCGACACAGAATCGTATTAGTACGTGTATTTACGTCCTTTTCAATGTAGTCTGTTGTATTAAAAATGTCATCTTTTGGTTGCTATAATTCTCCTTCCCTGGTTCCCTCCGCGCCGTTCTGTTTATTGTTTTCATAACTTTAAATTCTGTATTCGTTGTAAAAGTAGGCTTTGCATTTGGAGATTTATTAAGAGAATGATGTATACGTTTTAGAAGATATTATAAATATAATTGTAGTAAATAATAAAATAAATAATAAATATAATATATATACCTAAATCATATTATTTCGAGAATTTATTGTGGTTAAAGTACCTAATATAATTATAGTACCTAAATAAAAACGTACATATCTTGATATTACTGCTAAATGGTTCCGTAAATTAACTGTATTACTGTGAAAATTGTTTTTTTTTATAAAGTACTTATTATTAATATATCTTTATAGCATTACAAATGTGATTAAATTGTAAATACCTTATGTATCGACATTACCAACTTAAATAACGTCCCGTAAGAACGAAAGGATATTATAAAGATTTGCCATGTATACCAGATGACTTCAGCTGCTTATAATATTATCTATCTGAAACATAGCCATGGTGAAATGCTTGTAAATTTTAAAAGTTTTTACTCGAAAAGGACATAAAATGTGTGGAAATCATTATGTACAATTATATATATAAAACAAAATCTCAGCCTGAGCGCGATTATACTCAACAACGACTGCATACGGTTTTTACCAACAGATACAGACAAGTACAATGTGAAATAAGCATAAAAAAATAAATAATTATTTCGCATACGGTTATCATTTTTGTAAACACAAGGGTGATGTGTACCGAACTGAAGCGATACGGCTTACTAGTATAGAACAAAATAACTCGAAATGTTGCAGCAAAGCATTTAATAAATATCTACGAAGAGCGCTCAATACAAAAGCCTCATCGTGCTTTAATAACACATCTTTTAACATACCTTAGTATCTATATGTCGTAATAATACCGTACCAACTAATTAAGGGACTTATGCGCAAAAGAGAAAAGGTAAAAACATTTATGAGGGTAGCTAATTATACCTATAATATAATAGCTATGAGCGGCAGTCTGTGGCGGGCGTCTCCGAGCAACGTTACGCGTCGCTGGGCTACTATAGCCCGCAATATCGTCGGATAAAGCACTGTAGTATTTGTATCTTCCCGAGATATTACAAAAGGATTGTCGATTTCAATTTATAAGAGAGTCGGGTAGTATTTATTGGCAGTTATACCGATCTACCGTCGGCTGTCGGTGCAAAATTAGAACTTGAGTTCTTAAAGCTTTTAGGATTTGTAGCGAGTTATGTTTTGTTCTTGCGGAAGTTGTTATAAAGATAAGGCTTATATTATAAAGATAAGGCTTATATTATTTGTGCGTTAAGCAGAAACTCGTCTTTTTGTTTAGATTTTTTTGTAGTTATAGTCTATTTAGTCTTAGTTAAATGGCATTTTTATTAGTGTACTTTAGGCAATAGGATAATAATCAATAATAGCATAAGTGTTTAAATCTCTGAATCACGCACTGGACAACCGGGTTCAAACTTTGCACCATTTTTAAAATTATCTTCAGTCAATCAATCGATTATTATTCAGAGCTCATCTTAATGTTCTCAAAAGTAATCAAACTTGACTTCACTAACATGGTGGACTTGGTTGTGAATACGGGTTCTTATTATGAGAGGTGATCGGAGTCCAGCAGTGTAACAATTTTGAGTTGTAATGAATGGAACAATAATCAATATTTCAACCATAAAGAAGGTTTTGGTTTTCATTATATTTTGCGTCTTCATTAGACGTCACCGAACCAATTGAAAATAGCCATCTAAGATAAAGCACGTTTTCGGCCAGCTTATAATAGTAGACAGTGCAATTTGTACCTGATTATGTCTTCAAGCCTTTCAATCTACAAATTTAAATTCAAATTCAAAATCATTTAATCATATAGGTATTCAGTAAATACACTTATGAACGTCATTTTTTGCTTCTACCACTGCCTTATCATAAAACTAGCTGGGACGCTGTAAAAGTAAGGCATCCAATAAGCCTATAATATAATGTCAATAGACAACAGGGCTTGTGTTCGTTGTAACAATTCGAAGGGCCGATATTTTACACACCTTGATACTATGTACATCACTTAGTTTGACACGATACTACAAAAACGATTTATTGCGTACAGCCAGCGAGATAAAGCGTAGACAACGCAGACAATGGCCTATCAGATAGCGTTTCGAACTGCGCCGACACGTGTATGCTTTTAGCTTCAGACTTCGACACCCAATTACTTGGCTCCCGTCAGCGTCGTCATTCATCACTAGAAACGAGCGTTTTTTACACCACGCATCCAAGGGAAGGAAAAACGATACGTTTCATCGAGAAACGTCCGCAGTTAGACATATTATGAGGCAATTAAGGACTCTTAAATGAACGGAATACACAGTTTCTTTTACTTACTGACGAGTTGAGTCGCGACCATAATTCATACAAATGAGAAATAAATTTCTATCGTTAGTATCATAGTAAAATTGTGTAAATTGTATAATAAATTCTATTTATCATTAATTGTGCAATCCACAATGAGTTAAGTTTAAAATCTTATAGTTTAGTAAGTTTTAATGAAGTTAACACCATCAGAACTAAATGTAGTAACCTAGTCGGAAATAAAAAATCCATTAAAAACACTCATTACATTTCCATTGCGACGCTTGGGCTTCCGCTCACAAATAGGTGTAAGTGATTTTTTAAAAAATAATGGTGTTTTTTTTTAAATAACGGTAACTAAAGTTTCATCACCTAATGAGAAGATATAAAAGTTTTATTTAATAAAAGGAATTAAATAAAATACTAATACGTGTTAATAATATATTATTTGTACTAAAATAAAAATGTCATGGTTACTCACAAAACTACATTTTTAGTCTTTAACTTTGGAAAAAGGAATATAATGATGGAAATTATAATAAACGTTGAAACAGAGTAATAATGAGCCGGAAGTAAAAGTGCTTGGGATGTGAGATCTTTCAATCTTAGTCTTCTTCGCTGATTTTATCCACCAAGCTAGTTATCAATCTCGTTCTAAAAATAAAAAGTTGTTGCAATGTTGGTAAACTACACTGTAGAGCAATAAACTGGAATCACTACATCGCAGGTTGATCAATACTAATTTTTACAATTTCTATCCATTCCCACAATGCTGTTTTGCAGAAACAATGGCATACATATCATTTGAATGCTAACAAAATTACCTTACCTTACAAATGATATGCCACAGACTAGTTCATTGCGTAGAAATTGTAAAAAATGGTCTTGAGCAACCCGCGATGAAGTGATTAGAGTTTATTGCTCTCAAGTGTAGTAAATAAGCAGGTTCACTGTTTCTTTTTGACCAGCAAGGTATCGGTGACGATCCTAGTGTTTCAGATCTTGTTAATAAAACGCGTTGAGTGATAATCTTTATCCAACGTATTTATTATCAGACATATGTAAGTATATGTACTAGAAATAAAGAAAATATTTTTTTGATTTTTAAAATCTAAATGACAGGTATACGTTGGCAAGATAGTAGACGGCACGTTGGTACTGCGTAATTGAAGATAACCCACCGTACTTAAAACTATCAAATACACTTATTAGCAAGTAAAAATATTTTTCATGGGAAACAAAATGTTTGTGTGCCTGTGGAATCTGTTCTTTCAATCAGCATCTTGATATTTTTTATGCCCACCAACCTAGGTTATTCACCAATAGATTATTTGAAGGTAATCTCTTAAAAGATCACCTTTGACGCGACATAAATATTAGGTATGTTCTAAACTTATTTCTAAGAATTACGTAATTCTACGTCAAAAAATATTCCCCTTATACGTGACAATTTTTGTACTAAGCTCATGAAGTGACATGTTCCTTATACTTTGTCGTCTATGCGTCATTTTTCACACATCGCTTGCTGCGATTTATAGAATGTGCATTGATAGCGACAGTACATTGAACGTATATTCCTTCCACCTGCGAATATTACAGATCATGCACGCGATTATTGTATCAAAACCGTTTAATACAATGGTATTGGAGTTTTTTATAGAACTGAGAATATTCTTTTATATAACAATATAGGATGAAGATATATATGGTTATATGTTGTTTTATCTTTACGGGGTCAATTCTTCGGAATTTAGAATCTGGTAGCTAGCCATGCGGGACATTAACATTGGCATTATGAGTACCGTCTGATTAAACTGGATGCTACAGAGCTTCAAAAGAAGTAATCTGGCGCCGTTCTTTGGATTCAATACATTGCAATACAAATATTCTTTATCAATGCAGTAGTATAAGATATGAATAGGAGAAGAATTTTATAAGTCTCCTCGAATAACAAATGAAAATATTTAAAAAGGTCACACAAACCTTGATCTTATCTGTGATAATCAGGAGCTTGTATTCCATTTCAATATTGATGCACAGTTGTCATAAATATTTATGACAAAAGAGTTTGTCGTTCCCTCGGAAGAGTAATGACAGTTGTTTAGGACAGACATTCTAATTTCATCTTAAGGAGTAGTCTAACATCTAATAGAAGGAACTAGAAATATTTACTGTTACTTCCATTTCATATACAATTTTACTGTAATGATTACGTGTATGGCCACAAACTGAGTCCAATAGGCGATCGATAGGGTATGCTATATAGAGATTGTTATGGAATTGAGTTTATCGTTCAAAACCAATTTAAACAAGTTCGTTGATTACACAGTGTGTATTGTTAAATGTTACATGTTAGTTATTTCGTAAAATAAACAAAACAATTTGGTATCGAAACTATGTTGCTTACAAAGTTAACTAATAACAATAACTTGTTAACTTTTTTGCTATCACTGTTGTGAAATATCAAACTTACATACTATTTATGAAATATCAAATTAAGTGCAAAATAAGATAATTAAATATAAGAAATTATATGAAATGTTAAAACTAAAACGTAACACAATTATTTCGAATTCAATATTTTTACTTTTGAGATATAACGATTCTACTGTATTCAATTTATCAGATTTTATACAGATAACTAAAGCATTGAATTCGTAATTCTAATAACGTTACTTTAATTAACAAAATGTTACCTTTCATATAAACAACGTCGCTAGGAAGCTCTTATATAGCAATAGTTAAGCTCCATAGCAGCATGATGTATCTAAATTTCATATGACGTTATTGAAATGAAAACATAAAGAAATCAACACACACACACACATCACAATCTGAAGCTAGTTTTAGCTAGTAATCGCGAGTTGTAGGGGATAGTAAGACATCAAACAACACCAACTGCCGAGATCAATACATATTTTTATCTATACTAATAAATAAAATTGGAGTGTCTGTTTGGAATATTAAAATAACCGCTTTTTCCTACATGCATATGAATGTATATACGGTACATATTCCAAAATAACATTTTTTGTCAGTTTGTCTGTCTGTTTGGTCCGGCTAATCTCTGAAACGGTTGGACCGATTTTGACGGGACTTTCACTGGCAGGTAGCTGATGTAATAAGGAGTAACTTAGGCTACTTTTATTTCTACTAAATAAGTTTTTTGTTAAATTCCACGCGGACGAAGTCGCAGGCACAGTTAGTTTGTCATATATGTGAACGTTTTCACCGGGCGAGAAACGCAAATCGAATTCCAAAATCTTTCGCTCGGTGGGCAACACTAGTTTGGACAATGGATGACAGGGCCTTAGAAACCGTCATCATAAAGTCATTATTCTTACTAAAAATAATTAACAATATTTTTTTACATTTTTCATTTTTTCATTGGAATAATAGTTTACTTAACGACCATTGTATTCAAATAACGATGTTATAAGACGTAGTGGAATTGAGAGCGACCAATTTTGTGTTGTCGAACAAAATAATAGTCGGTTCGATGCGGCAGCCTTTTCCCCCGTGACATATATCTGGGCCACATCGTGTGTCACAATGCCGATAGACATCAGTATCCGTCGCTGCGTAATGCTAAAGTGATTTTTATTACGTTCGATTCGGTTGCTTTGTTCATACTTAGATCTCTAAGAATCGTGACGATACGTTTTACAACGTAATGCCGGCTTAACACAGGTTTTAGCACAAACATCGCATGATATAAATTTGAGATAGATTTATTTTTAACCCACATACGATGGGATATAAAATATTTGTTTTAATAAAGATACCGTATTATTTTTAAGTCTTATAAAATTCTATGTGACAATTGTGACCACTCACGATAGGGATTTGTTGAAGCGATGGCGTAATTTGACCTTCGAAATGTGTTTACGGAAACCAACCTCCAATAAATATTATTTCATTCATTCATTCGTTCATTCATTCATTCAATATTTGATTTTTTGGTACCATAAAACGTTGCAACATAATAAGTTTTATGTTTCAACTTTCTACAGTGAATATGTCAATATTACCATGTGCTAAATATGACATACGAGCCAATAGCGCTGTATGTGACGCAGATGTACTGTAATGTAAGACGGGGGTGGTTTAATTTGGTAAGGTTTCAAGGCAGTGTGTGCAACCTTATGCCGTCTCGGCACGCGACCGCAGTAGGGGCGCTCCAATGCGCATGGCTACAATTCATGACGTGCGGTTATGATTTTACACAGCCATTCTATGTCCTGTAATTGTTACCATTTTATTTCCAGACCAAACGAACTTTATTTGTATAAAATAATGTGATACTTTAAGTTTAACTGTATCGGTGAATCAAAGTCACATTACATTTAAGTTATACGGGAAGCATGTAGGTTATTGTTAATATTTCTTTTAAATCTATGTTAATACAATAATAAATGCGTTCATAAATTTTATTATTCTCCTTTGTCAAAAGACCCTGTTATATGATGACAAGAAACAGTATGACACGATTTTGGATTTGAAGGTTTAACTCTTTTAAAAACTCAGACGAAAAACACACAAATCAATCAAAGAATATTGAATGAATTGTAAACTTGTTATTATAATACTTATTGTTTAAGTATCTGATCTCAGTCAAAAAATATTTTTATTTATTTATTTTGTTGCACCAACGAAGCAATCACTATACATTCAATATTACACTAATATACAAATATTGGTAAGTGTTACTTCACTTATACAACAAAGATTAAGGAAAAAAATAACATTTTTAATTTTGAAACAAAAAATTAAAACGTCTTCACTACGTGGAATGTCTGAAGAAGTAGAAACTATTTTTATTTTAGGTAGTTAATATTTCAAATTTAAATTAAAAATCATTTAATCATTTAGGTACTCTATAAATTCAATTCCGCTGGATTCAGAGGGCTCAGGACCGATCAGAGTGGCGCAAGCTAGGGAAGGCCTATGTCTAGCAGTGGACCTCCAAAGGCTGATGGATGAATGGATGGAAATTCAATTATGCACGTAATTTTTCGCTTTTACTACCGTTTCAAAAAGAAGCCGGCCTTGTTATTTTCAGACCTCCTTGTCATTTATATATTCATCTATGCTATAATATCTTTACATATAAGCTGTGCTTAACACGACGCTTAAATGTTCCAATAGGTAAATCACGTATAGACTTTGAAACCTTATTGTTAAAACGAACACCGAGCCTCATAAAAGAACACTTTTGAAGGCGATATTAAGACATAACCAGATTATGCTTATTTCTTGTTTTATTAGATAGGGCGATACATTATCACTATACTCATATTTGCATTCCAAACATGCCCTAACCGTTGTTTCTTCTATATAATAATAGGTAATATCTTAATAATCGAGAATCCATAAGAAAGGCTACAATTATCAACAAATTTATTATAAACGCTTTGCTTCGGAAAAACTACCTCACACTTAAAAATAGCATCTGAATTATTTTACGACTGGGTTTTTCTCGTTCTGTGAATTGGAAATACAAATATTAATTTTTAATTTACGGACGGATTGAAATGAAACGAACTCTAAATATTAAGGGACGCTTAATGCAATACATTGGTGAAAACTGTAATGAAATCGGCTAAGCCGTTTATGAGATTTGCGCAAAGAAACGCACAGACTAACAGACAAACATTCTAACTGTTTTGGGTTGTATTATATAAGTAAAGGCCCCTAATAGCAGTTTTTCTCATAAATCCTTAATGTAGAGAAAGCGAGCAGTAAGAATTGTATTAAATGTGTAGATAAGACACAAGTTTGGTCACCTCATTTCTTAATATCACCATAATCATACATATTATGAGAGATTTTACAATCATATGTTGGCATTTATAAATAAAAAAGTGATGTTTAATGAAGTTAGCGTGAAAATATATATGTATATTGTTGTTAATCTAAAATAGGTTTATATAAAAGTGTCATTAAATATATATTTAGAAAAAGAAGCAATAAAGATTGCCAAGAAATTTCATGAAGAAAAAAGAAGGAAAAATAATATAGTTTGAATCTAAAATTACATTAAATATGATAATTATTAAAAGAGGTATTTCAGTATATAAAATTAAGTACTCAGAATTAAAAGAGTGATTCCAGGAGCAGGTGTTTTATTATAATTATAATTTTTAACAGATATGAGTTCAGAAGAATCATAGCAAGCCCGTTGAAATAGCTTATGTTATTAGTGGTTAAAAAGACATAACAGAAGAGAAATTCCCAAATGCGAAAGCGACTGCCTAATGTAACAGTTGTAACATTCTTATTCGGTTTTAGTGCTAAGTTACAATGCATTCTTAATTTTGTTAATCGTGTTCTTTATTTTACTTCCGATATAAATATGTTTAACTCGTACACAAACCTGTACGAAAAAAGAACTGTACAATGATTTAATAATCCAGAGCCTGTTGAAGTTCATTTAAAAGGGAAGAGTTAACATGAAGAAATGGTCTACAATTTACTTTCAAAACAGTCTGGGCCGATTTTAAATGTCATATACCGAATGTTCTTTGCAATGCCTCACCTCTGCCTCATCCTGACTTCTCTGCGGATTACACTAAAACACACCGTTTCATTCTTTTGACCGCGTTTTACACCTTTAGCAAAAACTTATCTTTTTTTGTCTGCGTCACAAAAGAATACAATATTTCGAATGAATTGAAATATTTTTCGTTATTAAGGTATTTATGTTTTATAAATACTATCTATAGACCTAACTATCCATCTATAATTTAGCAGGTTGGGTATTAGCATTTATAATCTTAACTATCTTGGAGTAACTTCATCGGTATTGTACTGTGATAATTTTTACTAATGGACTTTAAAATACTACTGTATTATTACATATATGTAACTAGTAAAAATTACTTCACTAATGTTAATAACTTACTTAATTAAATGTAACTAACTTCGCTAATGTTAATGTTAACAACATAAAAAAAATATGAAGGGTAGGTACATCAATTGAAGAAAACGGTAAATACTAGTTAAATGATGTAATGCAAGAAGACTAAAATAGTACAAAATACTGAGTATTTTTCACGATTATAAACTGATTTAAAAAATCGGTGGCGCTATAGCTGACACTTATCCGCGGCGGCTGACACTTTGTTAAAATGTTTGCGAAGGAAAAACTTTCTTACTTTTAATATTTTAAATATAATTTATGGTTCTTCTTGAGCTTGTAGCTTTTCTCAGTAACAAAAGTAAAACGCGTCGTCCATTAGATGCGTTTTTACAGAACGCCACTCTGTAATGTATCTAGTTTTAATATCAGACATATGTAGTTCAGTCATTTATGTAAGTCAAAATGTACACTTAATTAAAGAATTTATTTTGAGTCTTTATATTTTATTTTATTTGTGCTTTGTATTCTTAATTTAGTGTCAGGGTCATGAAAAGTTTAGTTTACTTATTATTTGTTATATAATTATTTTTGTGTAAAGCCATTAATACATGTTTCCTTATAATATACTCATAAGATTATAAATCGATATGTAAAATGTGCAAGTTTTGTTTGAAAGACTTTTTATTTTTCTATATGTTGTTCTGAACTTCAGTTCAGTTCATTAATGAAGCTCCAAAGTTGATAAATAGGAGTAGCTTACCAAGAAAACACAATACAATTACAAATTTATTAATTATGATAAATAAGCCAGATGCGTTGTTACAGATTGTTACGTAGAGATTAATTATGGCTTATTATAATAATAATTCATTTAGAAATAAAGAAACTAAGACAAATATTTATGTAGCAATGTGTTGGTGTTTAACCAAATTAAAGGCTTACTTCAGCGCAGATTAGTATCGAAGCTAACTGTCGGAAGTTTCTATGTCGCTTGAAGGCATTTAACGTGGCTTAAAAAGTGCTTTTTATGAATAAAACCGGGTACCGACGGCTTAATGTGAAAACTTTTTAGTTAAATCTTCGATATTCAAATATGTAATTTGGATTTAGTAGTAGTAAGAAAAAAAAATTATGTCCAAACAACTTTTTACTTTCAATATTCTAGTTTTCTAGTTTCAATACTTAATGGACTCGTAATGTGCCTCGAGAACTCAAAAAAGGCTTGACCTATCTTTATGAAACTTTGAATGTAGTGAGAACACTTGGTTGCGCAGATGATAGGCTATATAAAATCTATCCATCTATATAAATCTGTAATGTCTCTCTGTCTGTACATTCAATTTTTTGGTCCAATTTCATGATAATTATTCGTTTTACGACACACCGACTTAAATTTGACCATTTCGAAAAATTTGTATGTCTAAATTTCTCCTTATAACTCAAAAACGGAATGACCGATCTTCATGATAATTGGTATGTAGTGAGAACACGTGATTGCGCAGAAGGCACAGATGATAGACTATATAAAATATTAGTAAATGTATTGATGTCTTACCAAGGCAAAAACATCGGACGGGGCCACTAGTTCAATATAAATGGCTCGCCCCGACTTCGTTCGGGTTGAACAATTACATATTATGTTGGTATAGCCATTATTAATCTATTAATATTAATAGTATAAAAATAAAACTAACTGAATATCATCATGACTCTAGAGATTAATATTTATTTATGTACATGATATGTAGCTTATGTCCATTCGAATAATGTACCTTTCAAATAGTAAAATAATTTTCCAAATAGACACCGTGTTTCCGGAGATTAACCACCGCATACACACAAACTCACAAAATTATACACTTTTATAATACTAATTCAAATTCCAAAAAAATTTTTATCGTTCCATTTCTTAACATATACAAAATCCTACACAGAGTATTTAATAATAGAATTAGTTAAGTTGTAATTGTCACTGTGAATTGGTATTTAAATTTAGAATCAGATCGCTGACATCACATAGTGCCTATTAGTTGCATACTTTCAGATGTTAAACATGTTCTGTGTAAAACCGTTTAGACTGTTCTAAACGAAACTCAGTATAATTATATTGGGATAACAACCATTGTTTTCTCTACATTTACCATTGATATTCTAAGACATGGCTATATTATTCTAGAACCTGAGAAAAAAATACTCTATTCGTACCTTTCCGTTTTTTGTTAAAAGCAAAGTTATGGGTATCTACGGAGGGAACAGTTAGATACGTCTTCGTTCCTTTTATAATCGCATCTCTACGTTTTAATACCAGCGAAGTGCGGAGATCAAAGGGCTCTATGCATTATATTAAAGTTTTATTCGCCGCCGCGCGGCCACGAAGCTCAGCAATTTCCTTTTCAATTACGCCTACTTGAAATAAAAATACAATTTTTATTTGTGCCGTGGTAATTAAAAAGGGATTCTGTAATGAAAAGGTATACCGCCAGTTCCGGGCGCTCCTCTCAATTTTGCTTCCGTTTGTTTGTTCCACGAGGGCCACGCCTTCGGGGACTAAGTAAAGGGTTGGTGCCGGGAGCAGAGAATTTACATACAAAATACAGATACAATAAACAAACCTTGTATTTAAAATGAATCTGCATTTGTGGATATGTGTGGCAGTTTTGTTAAATTCAAACCGTACACACAACACGAACGCATACGTTCTTTTATTGTTGTGTTTTTTAATACTTTTTTTAACTAGCTGGTGCAGCAGGTGTTACTGTATAATATATTTTAATGTGAATGTTCTTGATTTACTGAAATACAATTCGAATGAAATACAGTTTTAAAAATCAATTACAGCGTCGCTTATCGGAACCTAAATTATTTATGAACCATCGTTGAGATAAAATAAATATATTGTGTGAATACGACTTTAATCATTCACAAATTACGCAATCACTAACATTGACATAACTTATATATATAATATTTATTTTATAATAACAATATTTTATGTTAAGTTACTTAAGTTATTGAAAAAAATCATATTTTATATGAATCTGCTTAACGGGATTGTTAGTTAATAACTTCTTCCTTCATTTTAATAACAAAAATGAAATATAGTACTTTATATTTTGGGTTTCAACATAAATTTGTTATTAGTATTTATCATTATCATGTATATATTTTTATGTACAATATTTTTATGGAAGTAATTATGTATTAAATGTAAATAGGTATGTATGTACCACTTCAATCTTAATAATACTCCAAACTGCCTATGGTCCTCGTTCTGTAACATTACTGTTATCCCCCGGATGGTAGAGAATGATATTGGGCATTGAGTTTTCGCTCTTGTGCGCTTTAGTTTAATGTGATACAAAAAAAAAACACGAGGTAACTAAACATAAAAAAACTTGTCTGCTTATAAACAGTTTTATTTTATTATAAATACTAATAACAAATTTTTGTTGAACCCCAACCAAAAAGTACTATACTTCTGTTTTTGTTATTAATATGAAGGAAGAAATTATTAAGTATGAAAATTAATGTCACACTTGACAACATTTTTTTTATTATGATATAAATAGTTACTGTATCACGAGACGCTATATATATGTATTAGATTGCTATATATATATATGTATTAGATTGTATTAGATTTCCTTGCAGTACATTCGGAAAAAATCTGATCTATGGAACGGGCGAACAGTAAGTAAATTATAAAAGTCCCATTTTATCAACGGTTTTACAGAAAACTAGAGACAAACTTGTATTATATTGTTTTTAACTAATATACAATCACAACCTCTGCCATTATATATAAAAAAATTTACTTCAATCACGTCTGCAATTATATTCTTCTACTGAGTAATATAATGCAAAAACTTCAGTAGTAAAATGCTAGGATCGTAACGATGGCACGTATAAATCTTTAACCATACTTTAATCTAGTTGAGGCTCTATACCGATTCGTAACGAAATTAAAATGCAACTCGAGCTAGATCTTTAGACTGCCTTCGCTGATTATCGACAAAGCTCCTGTGACGTCATGAGGATGTACGACCGATTGCCGCTCGAATCTAACGCACTTCCGTCGCCACGGGGAAAGCTATCGACTTCCTAATTAGGTGTGTAATAATGACGTATCTATCTTTATTATATTTTTATATGTCACAGTTGCGAAATCGAAAAAAAAAGTTTTTATACTGATATTCATTAATAAAAATTAATTACAATAGCAGTACAAGTAAAACGCTCAATAAACGACCCACACTTACAATTCCCTGCGTTGCTGCCAGCATGGACATATGTAAATAAATAAGCATGCATATACACATCATTGAGAACGAACAGTTATTTTTCACATGAATATCTCCCCGGGTAGAGAATGGAACCTGGGAGCTTCGACCGTCTGGTAGAGTTGCCACCGAGTAGGCTATAAGATGGTCAATATTAAAATTGTATGAGCTTATGGCCAAATGATAGAAGTGAAATAAACATACACGATTTCTTGATTCTAAAATATGTATGGTAATAATCACATTATTTAATATATATTAATAATATATGTTTCATCATTTTTAAAGGGGCAACACGATAACACTTTGTCTCTTTATTCATAATAATAAGAGAATATTTTTGATGAACTGACAAAAATAAAAATAAAAAAATTTCATGTGCAGATCCGTCCCGTTACAATTTTATTATCAACTAGCGAAATCCTTCGCTTCGCTTCGGAAAAACCTTACGCTAAAAGATAGCACCTGAATTTTTCTGGGATTTTCTCGTTCTGTGAATTAGAAATACATGTATTACTTCATATCTTTTTTATTTATGGACGGATTGCAATGAAACAAACTTTAAATTTTAAATTACGCTTACTGCAATACATTAGTGAAAACCAAAATGAAATCGGTTAAGCCGTTTCTGAAATTAGTCGGAACAAACGCACAGACAAACAGACAAAAATTCTAATAACTGTTGTTTTGGGTTCTATTGCGTTAATATAGACCCGAAATAGTATTTTTTTTCATATATCGTTCATGTACAGAAATCGACAGTTAGAATTTTATTATTGGTATAGATATAGATATACATAATTATACTCTGTAGATTTGTTATAAAAATAGGCATCCATTATCTGATGCACTTGAAACACTAAGATTAAAACACTGCATGCGATAATATTTGTCACAAACAAAGAAGTCGACTGGAAGTTAGTATGTCCGTTTCATCATCGCCGTCACCGACTCGAACGTAACATTCTAGTTTCGTTCAAAACCCAAAAAAATCCTCAGTATAGTAAGTCTAAAAATATAATGTCTTATATACGTAAAATTACTTGTATATACGTCAAGTTATGTCACAATCTATTCACTATAGCGTAATACCGTTACAGACAGTAAATTCCTATTTCTAATGTCGCACCCAGTGAATGCATATAGGTTAGGCATATAGGTTGTGTTATAGATCCAACGTCCGAAACCCATCCAAAGTTGTCGGAATATTTTGCGCTGCGGCGCGTAATGTTTTCGTCATCGGAAAACTGTCGAAAGTAATCTTGACTGACAAAAAATAAAGTTGGCCTTGTCATAGACACACCCGTGATTATTAATCGTTGCATGGTTTAGGATAGTCGATATAAAAATGGTTTATTTATTTTTTTAATAGGTTTCATGCAGTGTTAAAAAGGATTAAGATACAATGTATAGTCATCAGTTTGTATTACAAGCATGTTTATTTTACAAGTCCAATTTGCAAATTTCAATTGTAGGGGTAATTGATATCTGAACTAATTTAAAACGATTACCAACAACAATATCCACATTAACCTCGTTTACTTTAGTGTCATTAGGACGCAAGATTTATTATCAGACTAATTAAAATATTAAACTTTGTTTGTGATGTAATGTAATTTACAATTCTCTCTTTCTGTTCTTAAGTTTTGTCCTAAGGATAATTAGTTATTATGTTGCATAAAAACATTTAAAAATGTTAAGCGCTGTGTGTGTATAAATCCCGATTTCAATTTTTTAATTTATCAAACATTCTATGTATAATTTAGGAAACGATCGATCCCCTATTTAAAATAACAAACCAATAAAGGAAAGATGGTAGATACGCTGGGTTCACTCACGCTACATCGCACTATTATATTAGTATTATATTCCGTTATATTATATACGTATTTTTGTTTCGAGCTTGGCACCGATTTCAAACATTGGAGCATGTAGTGCATACAGTAATATTTTAATCAACTTAATTTTCGTTTGTCATTTTATAGGTTTTATTTTTGTACTTTGTTTAATTATATTTTTATTACTTTTTAATTTTTTGTTTATATTATTAATATGCGTACGTAGTAAATACGGTAATACAGATTGTAATTATGTAACGCGACGAGCAGATCCCGCACCTAATTTTTGTTCTGTCGACTAATCTCTGTTTGTTCAGTTCGGCATCATAGGATGATGACTTTTACACGCAAACACTTCAGTGATGGCAAACCAAACAGCCCAAAATATGGGTGGATTATTGTAATCCGTTAAGAAGTTCCACTCTTTATCTTCAGATCTGATAAGGGGAATAAATACGATTTTTCTTCTATACAAATCAATATTGGTTTATAAACAACGGAGTTATGGCTATCGATTATAAATAGTTTATTATTATTATTACTATACATAAAACATATATTATATTTTATATTAATAGATAAAACATAGTCGAATATTTCCTAAAATAACACGTGAGTTAGGTACAGAGATTGCACTTTAATATGCTCTTAAACCCTCTTGTTACCTTTACGTAAAACCGGTTGAGTTATATTTCTAGTATATATACATATATAACTTCCAGTACTTTATTAGATATGGATAAAGCGGTACCACCACAGTTTTAGAACAATTCGGTATCGAGTGGTACCTGTTGAAGTGATAAAGGAAGTTGATACATTGATGACCAATTTCCTTTCATTGTTGTCTGTGGTGGCATCTTTGTAATTTTTAAGTTCAGTTCGATAGTATATTCCATAATAAAAATGCCACTAAAATAAAACGCTAACATTCCTGCGTATTTAATTTAAACTACGTATTTATATAAACCAGACTGCGTAGCAAAATCTGATATTTTATATATTTTCTTGGTAGGCTAGAAATAGTGTCCCTTATTGAGAAACAAATTTAAATTCGGAGATTTCACATTAAGCGTTGTGATATTTCCTCAAAGTTACAACAACAAACATTAGGATTATTATGTATGGGACTTAGTGAAATCAAACCAGCTGATTGTGGAAGTATTACGAAGGAGGAAGCCACACTTTACTATACAGGGAATTCGTCAGACCTTAAATCAAATCACCACGGAGTCGGCATATTGGTAAGAAATAACATCAAGAAATATGTAGATAAAATTCATTTTTCAAACAGGTGTATGATGCTTAAAATAAACGCTCATCCATTCAATCTTAACATAATACAGGTCTTCGCACCTACTGCAGATACCGATGATCAAGAAATTGAAGAATTTTTTGAAAGTATAAATACAATATTAAAGTCAATAAAATCACAAGATATTATTATGGTAATGGGAGATTTAAATGCTAAAGTTGGAAAGAGAAAAGAAGGTAAAATTGTTGGGAATTTTGGATTGGGTTTGAGAAACGAAGGAGGAGATTTAATAATCACTTGGTTCTAACATCCAAAGAGACGATTATATACTTGGCGATCACCTGCCTACAAGATGACTCATGTTATAAGAAATTAAGATTGACTTTTTCATGATTAAACCGATTCAAAAATGCAGTTACTAACGTTAAAACCTATCCCGGCGCGGACGTGAATTCAGACTATAATCTTTTGTTTACTAAAATTAACATTAAATTAAAAAAGGTAATACCCAAGTCTCGCATTAACAGATTCGATTTGGACGAACTTAAAAACGAAACAACAAAAAGAGCGATTATTACTACCAATTTGAATAACTGTATTAAGACAATTTGTGAAAGTAAATATTATACTATTACACCATAAAATACACTTGCGACAAAAATCAAAGATATAACATTGGAAACGCTGATTAGCAAAAAAAAAACAGGAATGGATGATTGATGAAATAATGCAATTATTGGATGTGCGTAGACAGTTTAAAAATAATTTAGATAAATATAATAAAATAGATAAAAATATCAATCTGAAGATAATAGCAGCAAGAGAACAGTGGTTGACTAATAAATGCGTCATCCATCCATCCATCCATCAGCCTTTGGAGGTCCACTGTTGGACATAGGCCTCCCCTAACTTGCGCCACTCTGACCGGTCCTGAGCCCTCTGAATCCAGCGGATGTCCGCTGTCTTTTTCAGGTCGTCAGTCCACCTGGTCGGGAGGCGTCCTATGCTCCTTTTTCCGAGACGTGGGCATAGATTGCATATAAATGCATAGAAATTGAAAAACTACAACAAAAGCATGACAGTTACAATTGACATAAAAAGGTTAAAGATTTTACAGAGCATCACAAAAAGAAATTCCATACCACTTTAAGAAATAAAGATGGAACTATGGTTAGTAACGCAAATGAAATTTTTGCGATATAGGAAAAATATGTGGACAAATTATATAAGGAATTATATAATTATATAAGGCCAAAATACGATTTATCACATGAATTTGATATGGAAACCCAAGGTCTTAAAATACTAAAATCTGAATTCATAGCAGTCCAACATCGGTTAAAAGGCAAGAAAGCGGTAGGCCCTGATGGTATAGTTGCAGAGGTATTAAAATTAATACATGAGTGTAATGTGCACAAATTGGTTTCATTATTTAACAAGTTTCATAATCCGGACGATGTGCTTCCCGACCACTAGCTTTTGTCAATATGTACAGCACTACCAAAAAAAGCTAATGCTAAATACTGTGAAGAACATATACTGATCAGTATCATGAGCCATTTTTTGTAAATATTCTTGATAATTATTCAAAACAGAATTTACAAAAAAAAACTGAGGAATATATATAGGAAACAGAGTTTTGATTCAGAGCGGAGTTGGACACTAGAGATGCTCTGATAGCAATCCAAGTATTAGTTTAACGTTGCATAGATATTAGAATGAATGTTTATATGTGTTTTATAGATTATGAGAAAGCATTTGATAATGTCAAACACAATCAATTAAAAACGATTTTAAAATCAATTGAAATAGATAAAAAGAGTTTGACATTTATAAAAAAAATATATTGCAAACTAAAAGCAAGGATAACAATTTATAAGAAATTGACTAAAGAGATTAAAATAGAAAAGGGAGTGAGAGAAAGTTGTATCCTTTCACCCTGTCTATTTAACATATACTCGAAAACTATTTTCAAAAAAGCTTTCGAAGATCTTGACCTGGGCATTCGGGTAAATAGTAAACTGATACAGAATATTCGTTATGCAGATGATATCGTCCTTCAAATTATGCTTCAAAAATTGAATCTGGTACTTTTGGAATATGAACTCAAAATTAACACAACTAAGACTAAATTCATGATTGTTGGTAAACATTTAAATTCGTCAGCAATTTTGCGATTGGGAAATGATTTTAAAAGGATTGGAAATGATTTTAAAAGAATGGGAAATAATTTTTAAAAGAAGAAAGAAGATTTTTGAATGAGCTTAAAAGGATTGTTATTATATGTGTATACAGACCACCTGCATGCAACTACCCATTATTTGAATCCGCTATGGAAGATGTTTTAAAAATTTTGTGTCAAAAAAATAAAAAAGTAGTTGTATGTGGAGACTTCAATATTGATATCCTAGTATCAACTTCTTATTCGGTAAGGTTCATTAATTTGTTTAAATCATTCAATTTAGAATATATATTTTTTGAACCTCCAAGATAACTCCATCAACGGCTACTTGCTTGGATAATATCTTCTGTGATTGTAGTGTTATGGACAAGTCAATAATAAATTGTATTAGTTCAGATCATAGCGGACAACTTGCCACTGTTGAGTACCATCATGACCTTTCTAACCACAGTATAATTTGTAGACCAATCACGCGAGGGAGAATAAAAACCTTTAAAAATAATATTGCTACAAAGATTCCAACACTACCAATAAGCTCTAATGATTCACCCAACAAAGCATACGCTAATGTTTTAGGGTTAATTGATTATGAATTTAGTAATATTTTTAAACAAAAAAAAATTTGTGCCAAAGTCGTAAAACTAAATTTGATGATTGGGCAACAACATGTATTTATAAAAGTAGAACTAGACTTTTTGAACTTTATGCAGAAAAATCGACTTCCTAAATTTTTAAAACATGTTAGAAATTATTCAAAGATTTTTAAATTATATGTATATGTAATAATTAATCGTATGATATATATGTTTAATATAGTATTCATTATGGAAATAAATAGGCTATAATAATAATAATATTTATATCTATACTACTATTATAAAGAGGAAAGCTTTGTATGTTTGTAACGAATAAACTCAAAAACGACTGAACCGATTTTAAAAATTCTTTCACCATTAGAATGCTACATTATCCCTGAGTAACATAGGCTATATTTATTCCTAGAAAAAATAAGGAATTCTAGCTAAAACTTCAGTAATGTGAACCAAGGTGTAATTAAATTTGCTTAAAAATTTCTTTCATCGCATACGCTGCGGAAACTATTCATAAAGTACATCCGTGCGAAGCCGGGGCGGGCCGCTAGTCATTTATAAAATCGTTAGTCTTTTCGTCATCATGTGCGTTAAATTAAATATTTGTTGACCTTTTTTAACGACCCCATAGCCCAGTTGGTAGTGACTCTGCCTGCCGAGCGCGGAGTTAGATTTCTGGCCGAGGCAGACATTTATGTGACAGGTAAAAATGTTCGTTCTTGGATCATGGGGTGTTCGTTATGTCATATTTATGTATGTCCATGGCACCTGCAACACAGGGCATCCTAATGCGGAGGATGAGTGTGTGAACGTTAATTGACGTTGATTTTTCACGTAATTAATAACCAGATGTTTGGTCTGATTGCCAGAAGTTACGAGTATCATTAATACATCTGTGCCGAACACAACTATTTGTCTACCACATAAATGTTGTATGACGACCAAAAACGTTACTAAAGCTACATAGTTATTAAATAGATAAATATCTATACGTTTTATGTCACATTGATAAATCAAACTAAACCTTTGCATTAAACGGGGAAGGTGTTTAAATCTTTGGATAATCAGTTACTATACATATATAGTATTACAAATTAGTCATTCTTACACTTACCAACGTATTAACTGATACCTACTTCATCAATTGAACCCCAAGGATCGATTACAATACACTAAGGCTATTTAACGTCAGCTAATTGCCCATAATAAATTTTAATTCAGTAACAAATTCTAATACATCCCGTACGTGAGTAAATGTGACTTGATTAATTATTCGCAGCCATTTCATCCACAAACAGGCTAATATTTTATTTATGGTATATTATGGTAATGCGCGGTGCTCGGGCTCATGAATAACATTCTAGTTGTAAAAGATTCGTATATTTCCTAGAGGCGGTACTGTCGTGCTCAGATTTAATATTAATGTAGGGTTATACGTAGACATCGTGTGGGGATAACGAGATCGCGCGCGTCTGCCGCTCGATAGGGACCGTTGTTCATATTACACATTTATTTTTTATCGAATCACCTGTATACTTCCTATAAAAATGACTTCGTAAATAAGCACTGCGAATAACAAAATATAATACACATATTTGCAAATGCTATAATTATGGGAATAGTACATTTGATAAAGTATTGCACAAGGACGATAAAAACTGTCAAGCACGTTCAAATAAATACTTGCAGTAAAATATGAAGCGAAATCAAAAACTGTTCCTCATTCAGCTATTAATACTACAAGGAAATTAATTTATTAATAATTTGTTTTTCAGCGCTCCTTCAATTGCATGAAAAGATATTACTTATTTTTAATGAAATAACGTCATCTCTATAAAATTTTGTGGAAGGTAAATTGTCTTTGCATATTAGCTCAAAATATCAACACGTCGATATATATACTATAATGATCAAGCAGTAATGGCTTAAACTAGAGGCCATTTCAATAATAAATGTTGAACAACAACAATCGCAAGCATTAGAAGGACTGTTTATTTTGAAGAACTGTTTATTTTGAGTAGCGTACATTTATAATGCATAACAGTTTTAAGTCCATGTATTATTGGTAAATAACATTTTTGTCACAGTTCAGGTTCTTTAAGAACCTCATGACATCAAAACGTAGTGCCGCTGATTGGTGTTTTTGAGGTGGACGACAAAATGTAGAGTTTAGCAGGTCTCTGTATTACTATTTTCACATTTTACTCTGAATCCAGTTATTTTATAATATACTTGTCACCCACAAAATGGATTTTTAGTTAAAATATGGGTGTCTATTTCAGCTTACTTGAGGTGATTAAATCAAAATATTACGATTTAAATGTCCAAGTCGCAACAGAAATTTTGGTAATAACCGAGGAAATTAACACAAAACTTATTAAATTATTGAAATTGCTTAAAGCTTAGCAGGTTTCAAGTTCAATTGAATAACATATGGAGCTCTCACAGTTTTAAGTCTTGTTTATGTAAACATAAGGGAGAAAGTTACGTAGCGTACGTTGGGCACAATAACTTCATGAGGTCTATAGTGCTTCGACGGGCTCAAATCAGACCCAGTTGTAATCGACTGACAACAGTCTTTAAGCCTTGTCGGAGGCATGCGTGTAACCTTAGTCCTCTTGACAAATGTTCAAGTAGCTCCAGTTGCAAACATAAAGTTAAGTTGACGATTCTATTGCGTAATTAGTAATTCTGTCGGCCAAGTGAAGATTCCGCATTTGATTGTACATAGGTCCAAATATTTATATAATATGGATATGTTATTTTTAATGTCCATAGCCTAAGGCAACAAGCGTTGCTGGACCAGAAGAGAAGCTTATCTACGTGTGTCTGTTCTTGGTAATTGCTTCTAGAATGCCAATTTCTAGCAATCTACGATCATCCAATCAATTATCGACCATTGAGTTATAAGCTCTTTTATATACTGCGCAATATAACATTGAAATCAATGTGTACAGGATTTTCTTATGAAATTTGCAGATGTGATAACTGTTTTCGCCTACTTTTTCATGGCAATGCCTCACCTGGAAATACCTTGGCAAATATGAAGCAGCCGGAGTTACTCTTGATTCTTATAAATGTGTTTTTTGGTACTTGGTTGACAGTATCAGGCTTTACTTTGCGGAAATTCATTGTTTTTAAATTATAATTATACATTTTAATTGTTATACTATATTCCATAGATATTCCAACATCCAAAATTTACCCTTAATTTCTTAGTATGATTACGAGAAAATTCATCATTTTTGAACAGGCCGAATGAATACAAATGTGTTAATACTGGCGTGAATCACGTTATTTCAAGCAACCTTGTGTTTCAATTTAAAAAATAATACGTTCAACAACCCTTACAAATGAGGCATTCGATCTCAGTCCCCAGAAGTATCATTATAATACGTAATACATCTGTTTTTTTGTTTTATATTAGTAAAAAAATTGTATTGCTGAGGCCACTAAGGTCTTGTGGACTGCATACAGTAAGTTGCTTTCATATTAGCATATCAAAAGGCATACATGAACTTCGAAGATTTTATTCATTCTTGAAAAGCAGGTAAAAATCCGGCTCTCAAAAAAATAGCTGTAGTTATACTTGTAGACTGTCCTTATACTCGTATGAGCAAGTATGTAGAATAGTTTAGGTAATAATATATTATGAAATATCAATAAAAAGCGCAAAAATTTTAGTTAAAATATATAATGTTCACCATGATATAAGTTTAAAATAGGGTTAGGTAAATATTTAAAGAAAGGAATATACCTATACTTTTTTGTATTTATAAGGCTATAAGAGTCGGCAACTTCAAGGACGTCATAGATGCGTTGTTGAACAGAATATAAGTGGAAATGAAAACGTTTCTGTTTATGTTTCAATATAATTTTCTTAATAGTGTCCTCATTCCCACAAATAATTACAGCCGTGTAACATTAATAAAAATAAGGACAGAAAACAGGTGTTCCGGTGTGTCGGACGGCAAACGTAATGGGACCCACTGAGTTTCCTATACACAGATTTAATATTAATGCAGGGTTCATAGACATTATATGATTATGTGGGGATAACGAGATCGCTCGTAGTGCTACGGTCGACACCCGATGAAAATTGTTCTGCATTTTATGAACGTCCTTCGATTTTCTGTTGCTTTAATAATCCGAGAGGGTTATTTTATGGTTTTAAATATTTAAAGCTTATATGCGACAAATATTCGTTTCGTACTTTAATTTTTTATGAATGAATGAATATTATCACTTTAAATTAATAACATTTTTAGCGGCAAGCTACTCCCAAGGACAATTTTTGGTACTTGTAATTACAGTTAACGTTTATTTATTACAATTTTATTTTAACTTTATTCATTTACAATTTATTTTCTCAATAGTAGTAAAATTTACAATAATACAAAAACAAGATTTAATATATTTTTATATACTGTATGATTCACTATATTATTATATTATATAGTATATTATTGTGTAGTTTTTTTTTTAATGTTAATAGCCGATAAACGAGCAGACGAGTAACCAAATTACAATTTAAAATCATTTAAACATTTAGGTATTTTGTAAATACACATATGCACGTCATTTTTTGCTTCTACTACCGTTTCGAAAAGGTGCTTTAAAATTGAGGAGAAAAAACCGCGAATGAAACTTCTCAGCACATCTTTTAAAACATCACATGGCTATTATAAAGTAACTTTAAGCCTGCGCGGAACTGGTTTGGACATTATTATTTCTAGACGACCTTGTCGTTAATATATTCATCTATACTTTAAAATCCCTTACCTGTAAGCTGTGCTTGTTAAAGCACGTATTAGCAATGCTTAAAACTTCAAATGGGTAACTCACGTATCAATTTTGGAACCTTATTGTAAAAACGAACTCCAAGCCTCATAAAAGAACGCTGAACCTTTTGAAGACGAAACCAAATTATGCCTATTTCTTGTTTCACGATTGTGTGCATCATTTTTCTGCTTGTACAAATTTCTTTTTTAATAAATACTAAATTACTATAAATATATTGATTGGCTATCGTGAGTAGGTACACCTATCTCTTTAATTTATTTATTCCCTTAAAGACTCACGTGACTTTAATCTATACATACCTCTGATTGCTCTTTTCTCTAATGACCATATAAAAAATGTTTCAATTTATCCCACATTAGGATACCGTAGCAAATAAGACTATGAAAATAGGCAAAATAAACAAGACTAGCTGTCTCTACGTCCGTAAACAATCTTATCTTTCGAATAGCGCTAACAGACCCACTAAGTTTACTCGCGAGTCTTATATATATATATGGGCTGTATATCGATATATCCGAGAACCGATTTATAGAACAATTATTACAAGTTACTAGTTTAAATATCTGTACAAACGAAGTTGCGGGAGTTTGTTAGTATATGTACATATATACCTATATACATAGCTCTAATTATATGATGGTGCTTTTAAAGCTTAACATTATGAAAGGACGTACCTACAAGTATAAATATTTTAAATATTAAATTCACAAGTCGAGTTTACGTAGTTGGTAATAACTTTTATTTTATGATAGGTGGGTAAAATCTCCCACTTGGCCAGCGTGGTGGAAAACGCCCTTAGCTTTAATATTGTGAGAACCGATTGCAACAGGTTGATATTTATGAGTTGTTATAATGGTGATTATGAATTGAATAATGTAAAGCCAAAAAAACGAAATAGACGTAATCAGTGCTTAGACGTAAAATGGACACACTCTATTGACAGTACTGTCAGTAACTATCCATCTGTCAAAAATGTAACTTTGATATTTAATCGACTATTGCCCAAAGTAATGATCATTAAAATAATTTGTGTACAAAATATTTTAAATATTTTTTATATAACGAAATATAGATTTGGACAGCAAAACCAATGTTTTTAATAGTATATATTAACAGAAATAAAACGGTAATGTTCACTCGTCATAATTACTGATGCAAATCAACAACACTCTGAGTAGATAGATTATTCAAAATGTATTTTTATATATGTATATTACCGAAGCATGCAATATGACTATAACATACCCAACAATATACTAAATAGAAGATATACTTACCACGAGGCAATGTTTATTGTGCTCTTTGTTATGGCAATGTTTATTGTGTCCTTTATCACTACTAATATAAAATGATTACTACTATACAACTGCATCGAAATATCGGTCCAAAGTAAATAAATTACCCAAGTGAATACTCTTTACATTGAAAATATTATTCATTATACTTTAATCAAGCCATATTAAGGTTTAGTTTAATAATGCTATATTATTGCTAGGATCTTGAATTTTATGAAGAGATAATGTCCTCGAAACGCCAGCGACCCTCTTGAAATATTCTAAGAAATTTGCGATTCAAATGCGCAAAGCCGTTTAAAACGCCTAACAAATTAAAGGCGGACTCGTTAAAGCAATTACTGATTAAATTATGAAATTATACTTTTATAATATGAATATTGCCCAAAGTAAATATAACATTCATATAAAAAAATTGGTGCTTTCCATAAAAAAGATGTAAAAGATTTAGATTACAATCATTTCTATTTATACAATAGCAACCAGTCCACGCTTCGCTTTGGGAAATATAGTCATAGGCTTAAAATTTAGAACCACATTGCAATGAATGAGTATCTGCTTGGCATTCGCAGTACTAATTCAAAATCAAGATCCTCTTCATAAATGACATTATAAAATACTTATATATTATAATGTAACTTTGTTAATAACCAAAAATCCCATTTTAGGGTAGGCTTTCGAAGTTTGGCTGATCTTTTAGATTGTGACTTTAGGTAGTCCGGCTCTTCGCTATTTGTATTCCTGTCGAAAATGCTCACCTCATTGAATATGTTTTGCAGTTTTGCTATGGCAGTATTTCAATATTTTTAATATTTATACTGATTTCAGCTTTCATATACTTATAGAAAATGATTTTACATGCAATAAAATTTTACTACTTGTACAGCAGTATTTCAATATCATTAACCATCCATCCTTGAGCCGAAGTCAATTTTGTAGGTGCACCTTGAACAAACAAGGGAAAAAGCTATGGGGAACGGTCCCACTTGTTAAGAATCGCTGTGCTTGATACCATCCAGTTAAACCCGGCCGATATTCTTTTTTATTACTCATTCATAAATGAGCCTACAAGCCTCCTGATGTTAAGCATTTACCGTCGCCCATGAACCTCAGTAACATTAAAGGCGTGTTTACGTGCAAGTCACTGTAGCAGAAAAGCTATCTGCCAACGTTCATTTATAATCAACTATAAAAATGTTTAACGCGTTGCAGTTACAGTATCAGAGACTCATTAACAAGCTGGTCCTTTTTTCCGTCTCGGCCGGCAGCGCATCGATTATAGCTTATTTGTTACAAAAAACCACGGTTGACGATGATCTATCAGTTGAGCTTTCTGTTGGTTTGTCGGCTATTTGGCCGGCCACAATCCTATCCTCCACCCATTCCCATGCTGGCAGAACAGGCAGAGGCGACAGAAGCCAGCCTGCTTAGTGGTAGGGTTTTGCGTAAGGATTATTATTATTATTGAGTTATTAATATGTATTTGTACTGGTATTATTATCTTTTCGTGAAGCCTGCCCAGCTAGCTACCACTCTCCTGCTTCAGTTAGTCGTCAAACGGCTCGTTGTGCTCCGGCTGGGGGCTCGAGAGCGAGTACTTACTTCTTACTTTCTTCTCATTTCCTGGCCGACAACGCATCTGTGATAACTTTGGTATTGCTGATGTTCACGACGGGCGACGGTGACTACTTACTAACCAGTGGTTCGTCTGCTCGTTGGTCGGCTATTACCATAATAATTAACATAAATAGCTCCCTGTACTTGGCAAAACGTAGTTATTTTAAAACACAAACAGACACTTCAAATTTATTTATATGTGTACATAGAGAACATAAAAAGCTTCATTGTATTCAAAGCAAAAAAATTAGACCAAGGATTTTAAAATTTTCATCATTTTAGTCCCATAATATTATCTGCTTTGATATGGCTTGTGATAATATTAAGCTCGAAGGATTAAGCGTGTACAACGTTGTATAATACAACGACAAGTAACTACTTTTGTGACGCAGAACGCCCATGTTTTTAATATTTTACAGAAAGCTCAGCGCTGAAATGTCGAATACGCAAACAAAGCAAGCACCTTAATAACCGTGTCGTGGTATACGCGGTAACAGTACGCGAAGCTGAGACTAAAAGCTATATAATCCGACCCCGCGCACTTCGCAGCGAAGGCAAACGGAATAGAGCTTTTAAAAACTCGTTCCTCGTTTAGATTAGCGCCAATAGAGATAAGTATACTTGTCATCTTAGTCTTAGACGTATTTTAGTCCCCGAAAGTCCATCAGGAAGAAAAATAAACAGGCGAAAGATTAAATCTGTGAGCGTTTCCCTGTCTGTTTAAATAGAAGTCACAGGAGACGGCGTCTTATCGTCGCGGCCCGTACCTATTTGCCGAGCCGCAGCCGGCACCCGCACCGCGCCGTAACTTCCCTTGTTTGCAAACTCGGATTGGATCTCGCGTTCTACTTTTCTCAGGACGTACGTAATTCTGTTTCATGACTTTAAAATGTTGTCGCCGCTGACCTAAGCGCTAGTTATGTCACAATTCAAGTCACGTTCTACACTGCTCGGTGTTGTCACGAAATCAGTCATCTTATAATCACATGATGAAAGATAATTTATTTCTGAGAAGTAACAGATCGGTGAGATTAGCGGGCGGGGCGATGTCGGCGATTGCACAGTGGGTGTCTGACTTGACAATGGGGCACAAACAGGAGTTTGTGCCCGGGCTAACCTGTGAATGTTTGAAATGACTTTGACCAATTGATTATAACGCCGCTTTGAGTTTGAAAAGATGCCTCATGTCGTCTGTTGCTTCGCTTTAACCTCACTGAATAAAAGCCGACACACGTTTAGCACTAGAAAATTATGTCCGTGTAACAAATAGCCAGTTATGTAATTCTAAATAAATTGACTTGCCTCTAAAATGTAAACGTACGACGTCAGAAAAATCCATCAGTTACATATTATTCGATGGAATGTTTATAGTAAATAGTGGGAACCTAAACAAACCCACGTGTGCACATTTACTGGTGAACAAGTGCATTTCGACGTGTGTGGAGCGGAAAGAAGCGGGAGGGGGATTATCTGAAGGGCCTTTGTTTAGGACATAAAATTATATGACGTCAATAAATCCTTTGTTTACGCAGCAAATGAACGCGTTTGTCCGTCAGATCGAATTGCCTCTGTTTAGTTTCAAGTGAGATAATTCGATTTTCGATTTCTTTATTTAGCGGTCACAGAGTTACTAATTAAATAATGTAGCCGTGTATAGCCATTATAATCAAAAATTTTGATTGGTGTATTTAGATAACTCGGTTTAATGATATTGTATTTGCTCGCAATTTTAAATGCACCGCGCATGACCTACCTATGAAACAAAAAAAACAAATTATGGAGATATTTTATTCGAGACACTTTTAAAGAACAAATCTTTTTAATAAACAAAATACTTATGAAAACACTCGACTTCATAAAAGACTCGAAGAGAACTGTCACGTCTCTTAAAGACAAATCCTATTGTATTTCTCCTGATAACAGTTTAACTAACAATGACACCAACGACAGATGTCCTTGCAAAACAATCTACACTACGTAAATAACGGCGGGAAAGAAAAAATGTTGGATTAATTATACCACATACATCGGCAGCGGAGTAGCGTAACAATAAATCGTCATCAATGACGTGAATCGCTGTATAAAATGTTAATGCCGTGTATTATGTCCGACAACAATGATGTATTGTGCGAAGAATTTGGAAAGCACGATGGGTTCCAGACAGAACCATACAATGTGTTATTTGTATTTTAGAGAACCCATTCAACTTTATAAAACATGTTCCAAAATTTGTGACAGAATATTTTTGTAACTTGGTTTGCTCAGGGTCACCAAGACTACTGTGGTATATAATTATTTGTATAAAGTCTTTAAGGTTTATTGTTGGGTTTATGATAGCACACTCGCATAATTTGATTCATTAACGGAGAGTTTTATTGGTTTTACGATTATTTTATTTTTTTTATGAAATTTTCACACCTCTCTCTTTATATTCTCTGGATTCCCGATTTTTCGTGTCTCTTGAATGATGTGAACGTAAACAAACAAGACATCCGTGTGCCCCATAAAAGTTAACTTCGGTCTGGTATTGAATCTGGAACCTTTTCCTGTACAGGATTTGTTTGCGTTTCAAGATATCACAATGGTCACTGACAGTTCTTAACATAAGAGCGATCGTTTATAGAATTCCGTATAGAAGTTATAACGCGCTTCCTTGCTGTTATTTATATGAACCCAGTCTTTATGCCAGGGTAAGAAAGACCTAGAGAGTACGTGATCACTTTTCTTAGTAGTAAATTAAGAAATATTCTGCTATCAAAATAAAATATTTACTTTTTAATTCTTAAGGCAAGCAGAATTTGCGTTATAAAAGAATGATATAAAGTGAAACTCAATTATATGTAAAATAGAGAAAAGAGAGTAATATGTTAAGATAAAAAATACACCATTCAATAATGTTCTGAATAACCCTAATCTTATCTTCGCCGATAAATTTGAGTTCTGACTTACCTGCATCAAAATAAACCACGGGCCCTACGGGAAACGCGGATTACGGATTGTCCTTTAGTCGACCTTATTTCATAAAGGACTCGGTACATGAAGCTTTCTGAATCGGCCTCTTAAGAATGATTCTCGAATATTTGATTGAAGTTTCTTCCCATCTGGACGTAAGCCCCATTATTTTGTTACCTACGTGTAACAAACTGTATTTTACTTTCGTTTTAGGATTACATACAGTGGAAAAACGGAACTCTTAAATTTTGTACTTCGGTATCAACCGAGTTAATCCGGATTATTGGAATGGAATTGATACTCATACCGAGGGAGTTTTAACCTAATGACAAATATATCGTACCTATCATAATATTGGAAATAAATGAATTCCAAGGGATCAACTTTGGGGTCAAAATTACAAAAATTGTAAAATATACTTTTATCAAGTTATATTTTGATTTTATAAATTATATATTTTTGTATGTCTTAGGAAAACTAATTAAACAATTTTGATATATTTTTATTTTGTTTTATGTAATGTATCCAGTGAAAAGGTCCGTGATGAGGATCACAAATATATTTATTATAAGTGCAAGGTGCACGAATTAAGAAAAATTAAAGTAAATGCACCACCGACCCCGATCTTAAAGCTAAAATTGGGGAAAAACATACATAAATGAAGTTCTCATACATAATTTACTGGACAAACCTATCTGAAATTTCTAAATATTAAAATATCCACAGGAAATATAAAAATTCCCTTCGATATTTTAATCGAATTTATACCACTTGCATCCAATTCAAACCTGACCGGTTTTTTAATTACTTATTGATATGTCGTTTATAAAATTTATTATTTAATTGTGTTGTTAATAACAATTACCAGTAAATTACAATTATAATATTAATACTATTTGGTATTAGTACCAATTACTGACAAATGTTTTATAATACAAGCGTGTTACATGAAATTAAATTTTGTATACCACTAAAAGATATAAAATTAGAAAGAAGAAAGAAAGAAAAAATATTTATTAATGCGGCGTTCAGGACAACAAACAAGAAATTACTAAGACATATACATTTTAAAAAATAATATAAATTGCATTATTTATATTGCAACGGCCTCTGCTATTTTTAAAACATAAAGGCTAATCTGCTTATTGTTATTATAGAATACGGTTGCTTCGCAAAAAATGGGTACAAAATTTATTCACAGTGATTTCATTGCAAGAAGATACCTTCGCCGCATCGACTGTGCAGTGTATACCGGCTTTATCTAGAGAATTCATCTCGTTAATTCACGTGTATTATTTACGATTCGTTTCGCCTCTTTAGCAGGAGGAGATAAGATCGAATGACGATATATCCAATATTGTCTCGTATTACTATTGTTTGGAGAACAATTCGAAAGTAGCTCTAAGGGCAGCCGGTGCCGTGTTTTCGTGGATATTACAATACAAAATATGATCAGAAATATAAATGATAGACAACCTCACAGGCAAGGATTGTTAAAAAGAGCAGCATAAATTAGTGTTCTTTGAGGCAGAATTTTCTTCCAGTAATCCCAAAAAAATGGAAAAGTATTATAGTGAGACAAACTCAACGCATACCTCAATAATAATAAATATCAATCATAAAATGGTAAATGATATGGAGTGTTATAAATCCAAACACATAATAGATTTCGTCGAATAGTTTGATTCGTTTTAGTTATGTAAATACAGAATATTTTCTTAGAGTATAATTGGTTTGCTTTGCAAGTGTATTTAATCACTGAGGGATATGGATTTAGTTCTAACATTAATATAAATTAATTCGGCTTACCTAATTCGGTCAAAGTTTGCCGTATTTGAATAAACAATTAAACCAAACAGTCCCGCTTCAATGCCGACTGGCCTGGAAGGCAATTGTTGCCCGGCTACTTACTTTATAAATGATTGAAATCAAACCAAACCATGTGTTATTTACCTCGAAGTTTAAGGTCGCAAAATACATAGGTACCCGTGTCTATAAAACACACAATGTTAACACGTTTAGATGGTAAATTCAACTTTAAAGCAACGACAACGTTGGGTTCAAAATAAGTAGTAATAAATATGTTAGATAAATAATTGAAATATCAAAAAAGCTTCCTATACAGATGAGAAGATGTTGCGCACCAGTTCCTCTGAACCTGATGGGGAATGAGTGGATATCTGTCGTATATGAAATACCTATTGTTCAATCAGCGATTTTAAATTTCATGCTCTCTTTCTTTCGCTCTTTGTAGCAATAAAATGTAGGTCTAAATAAACATTTATACCCTATTTCTAAACCCCAAAGGATTGAATGTCAAAAAATTGTAAACACGTCGCTTATTATTTTTATGTAGAGTAAATATACAAAGCAGCAAGTAAATCAACAGAGATTTGACTAAATTTCTACACGAGCTTTCATCCATAATTTTAATTCCTAGCTGGTTCTGATTCTGGAAATTATACATATGTTATTTATTGATTATTATTAACTGAAATTTACTATTAACTGAAAGCTTGAAAGATTATTACTAACTGAAACTTATATTATCAATTTCAAAAAAATCTTCTTTCATCATAAATTTACATCGGCTATATTTTATAAGTTCACAATACACTAGTATCTATCTACTCTTAAAGTTCGAAACTTCTACTTTCAGCTGGATGTTGTTGAATAAGCCAACAATATTCAAATGTTAGGTTAAATGAAGCCGTTTTCTTTTTCTAATTAATAATAACGGAACAACTGAATATAAATTATCATATTGTCGTTATAAATGGAATTTGGTTTGCTAATATAAAATGCACCGTCATTGTTAGGTCAAATACAGCGATGGTCGTCTCATTACAAAATGTATTAGAATTTCGATCGGGAGTGTCAAATCGGACCAGCGTGTGCTTGACGAACCGTGCAAAATGATAATTAAGAGAAACCGCTTAATCATCGTTAATGCGATAGCCGTGGATGGCCTGGCCTGCATGTTGATTGTAATACGTAACAATACTGGCAGGGACAATAAACTAAGCTACGAGGCAAATTACCATTAAAATCTATGTTTTGTTGATGACTGAACAATTGTTAACTAATTTAAGGTCGCAAAATACATATGTATAATTTCCAGAATCAGAACCAGCTAGGAGTTAAAATTATGGATGAAAGCTTGTGTACAAATTTAGTCAAATCTCTGTTGATTTACTTGCTGCTTTGTATATTTACTCTGCATAAAAATAATAAGCGACGTGTTTACAATTTTTTGACATTCAATCCTTTGGGGTTTACAAATAGGGTATAAATGTTTATTACATTACAAAAATGTATTAATTAAACTATTGTAAAATCATAATATAATAATAACAAATTGATGTAAGAATATTCAGTACTAATAATGGATTTGTATCAGTGTGTCAAGATGTAAAATTAATTAAGATAAAGGATGTTTTGGCAATTCTGACTTTCTAACGTAACCAATGGGCAATATTATTACGATCTCTAATATATGTACATTTACTATCTGAATTATAACCAGATAGTTTTTTTTTTTTTGCAATAATGGTCACTAATCCACTGTCAGTGCTACATCTTTTTGTTTATGATAAGATAGGTAAAAAGATATAGCACTTCATCGTCATGTCATCATACTTCGCAGATGAAATTCGAGCCAAGAACACATAATCTTAAAAAGTATTAAACTAAGGTAAATATTTAACTATGGTAAGCTTACAATTTTAAGAAGAAAATTAAATTTTTCTTAATATAAAGAAAATAAGGGGGTCTTTCTATCCTTAAATCAAAGTCAATTTCCTCTGCTCTCGATGTACCCTGTTGAACAAAAACAGATACATTAGACGTGTTAGAGATGAGCATTGGTGGCAATTACCACTTACAATCACATCACCCGTTATTGTTGTCACGTTATAATTCATCATTAACTTACTGTACTTTAAAGGGTGATATAGTTTAAGGTTTAGTTCAATTAATCTTTAATATTATCAAACTTATTACAAGTTCAATACCTACCAGCTCCTTGTCTCGTATCCTACGTGTCACACTCAATCACCTGGCAGTTACCATTAGTTACATTGGTTATAATAAGAAAAGACATCGCACGGCTTCATTATAATAGTTATAGCACCGCCTAACGACTCAAACATACAGTCTACTAGCGGAAATGTCTAGCCTGGTCATTCGAGCGGGGCGTGCGGGGAGAGACATTCCCGAGTCTCTAACAGTGATCGGGGAAAAGCGTTGATGTTAAACGCAGCGTAAAGCAATATTCTTACAGCATGTCCATTACAATTACCTATTTTAGATATTAATTTGTATCACGTGATAACCTTGTAGAAATGCTACAAAATCTAAACGATTTCAATTTTCTTCCAACATGAAAGCCGAAGGCCTACTGTAAGTTTTTCCCCTGTGGCTATAGTGCGACACTCGGGTGAAGGTCTGATTGCATCGGTACACGGTACAATTGTACAGCGAGAACCTTGCTGTGTTATTGGTTTACTCACCTGTGATCGTGTCGACTTAGCTTTGACGCATAATATATCACCGACTTCTTTTATAAAATGTTTCATATCCAGGTCCATATCCATACTAGGTGATAATATCAGTTCGCACCGAGCAACTGTGTATTAATAATAATATATGTTACAATACTGTATCTATAGAAAGGTGTTTTTGATCTAAGTAACAGTAGTTCACTAAAACATTACTAATTGTATCAGATATAAATTTGTTTTTAATTTTAATTTTACCGTAAACAATATATAGATGTATAAAAACAGACTATATATGCGTGAGTAGATAGGTTAAATTACTTCCTTGTATTCCAGGTTTGTTAATTATCTATTTATTGTTTATGTCTGTGAAAATAAAAAAATAAGATTCGTTTATAAGGACGTTTACTCACTGAAATATTTTCTTTCATGATTACATTTCGCACTTCATCTCGTTTTTGATTCGTTCTTGATATCAACCATATTCTGATTAGATTAAAAAATCAAGAATCGGTTACTTTCGATTGTCAAAGGCTGAAAGTAAATTTTAACAATGATTTTCAGCCATCCAAATTTGTATTAATTTGTCGATTATTACCTAAAAATAACAAGCTTAATATTATTTATATGACACTTAATAAATTTATTCTTAATTTTCACTTGAGCCACCGCCCAATCATGCGTTTGAGTCGATTTCAGGAGAACGAATGCTAATGAGTGTATGTACTCATCTAATTATATTTGATTCACAACTCGATCTTGTGTAAACCCACAGTTTGACTTTCCTTTTTCTTTCCCTACTTTTTAAAAAAGAAAGAGCGTTATCTTCTTCTGAGCTTTCAAAGGAACACAAAGGTTCTGACGTAGGAAGCCGAGTTGATGACAGTCATTTTAACGGCACGACGCAATGCGAAGTGCAGGGTTCTCCACGCAATAAGTATCAGGGCTGGAATGAACGAACTGTTCGGTTTATCCGCAGCTAAACCGCACACTATTCAACATAAATTGAACGGAATAATTTATAGCGAGTTTATTTGCTTGCACTTTTATTTATTCCCCGCACAATGCAAGTTTTATCAAATGGTTTTTGTTTAAGCTTTTTGCGTTTTAATTATTCACATGAACGATTAATGAGTTAGATTACTTTCGATTGACAAAGAAATTCCTGTTTCGTGTGTTGATCTTTGTTACTATTTGATAAATTATATCGTTTTCTTAATATTAGTGTATATTTCAAAAAAGTTTGAGAGTAAAATAATTACCGTATAATTTACGTTATTTCTCTTTCATGATGAATAATCCATACCACTTAAGAACTTCATTGTGAGATATACCTAGAAAATTGTGGGTTTATTCAAAAATTAATCTTCAAATATTAAGGACCAACGTTGTATATAGACGAAGGCCTCGATGGGGAAAGTAATCACTTACCATCAGATGGGCCTTCGATATTCGGTTTGTCTTTTAAGCTATAAAACAAGAATTCTTCACATGTATGTTTATAATCTATATACAATTGAATCTACCAACTATTAACAATTCTGAGTTGCAATTAAAAAATTTAATCTTTAAAGCAAAGTGAATTATAAAAAGCTATAAGTTTAGAATATGGAATAATAGTGCTCTAAGAACACAAAAAACAATTCTGTGCTTTCTATTCAAATGCGGAACGCAAATTTCATACATAAGTACTTCACTCATTCATTGAAAACTTGCTTTGAAAATGTCCAAGTTTCGGGGATATTAAGGACATCATACTCGTTTTATTTAAATTATCTTTCCAATGGAGATTTTAGCTCAAAATGTTGAGGTGAAATCTTTTATCTAGCAACTGTTGACACATAAAATATGAAAATTACTTCGATGTATGTAATTTTCAGAATTTGCCTCACATTTCTCATGAATTACACGCCACGCCACGTTCACCGCGTCACCTATTTACCCATTTTTAATTACGGTGAAATGTCAATAGGCCGAGAGTGCCGTGTAGAAGAAAGCAATGTTAGAGAAACGGATAGTTTTAATTGCAAAAGTAGTAAGTATAGTGTATTTGTAAAAATTGTACTTATTCCTTCTTCATCCTATTTTCGGAAATCTGATAACTATCGGAAGTTTTGTAGTGTATTTATATATGTATAACTATATGTATATATATATATTGTATAAGTATTGCATGCAACACATGCAATTTGTGTTCACCACCTTAACAATATTTTAATACCTGATATATAGCGATATATAGGTACAAGTTTCATAAGAAATTATATACTATATATCCGCTCATATATTAATATGAAGTAATTAATATGTATATCCCTTAAAATCTGTGGTAGTAAATAAGTATCACTCATTGAAGCATTAGCCCATATTTTGATATATTTTTCAAAGTTTCATCTGTACCTGTATCTGTATAAATGTAAGTTGTCCAAGAAAGTTTGACGCATAGAAAAATGATCAAGAGTAACCATAGAGACGGATGTATAAAACACATCCGCTAAGCACCGCTTACCGGAGGCGTTGGTTGAGAACCCTGTTATTACATCAATAGCTGACGGACTACTTGATGGTGGGTGGTTGTGATCACAGTCTTAGCTGTATCCAAGGATAACATCAAATATATCAAGCTTTGCCGGTCGAAAACTAGGCGAAAAATTCGCTTATAAATTTGCAATTAATAATGATAAACAGATATATGCGATAGGATTCGTTTCGTAACAGTAAACTCTCGGAACATGAAGGTTTTAAGGACCGTGTGAGCGCAGCGCAAGGTTGCGAGGGCGCTCCTGAAGCTGAGTGCCATACCGCTAACACATTGTCTAGTATCATTGTCTGTTCGCTCTTGTTACACCGTCGTTCAACTTTTTATTTACGCCCAAGTGCACTCCGGCTATGTCGCGACGAGAGCTGAATTAAGGCTCTCCGCGTTGATATGGGATCATTCAACCCGAGAATATCGAATTTCACAGTGAACTGGGCGCTTTGTTGGATACTTGCACGTGATATTCCTTTTGTGCGCAGGCCGCGAGCTGCGAGATCCAAGACCGCCCTCCCTCATAATAACGTAATAATAACTAGCGCCAAAGTTGTAATTAATTTCTCGACGCAGAAACACAATGAGGTGCTTTTTTAGTACTTAGCTTTTTATACTTTAATACAGTACGGAGCTTCTAAACATCGCTTTTTTAATAACTTAACACTCGATTTCTTTGTTAACCATAAAGAAGTTGCATCTACGATAATGTGTTATATCTTATATTATGCAAATATTGCAGTCAATTAAGCCACTGCCCAGTATTAAATAGAGTTAAGCTTACGTTTAAAGTAAATAAATTATATGAAATAGATTTTTTTAACTAGGATCGGACAGCTGTATCAACAATGTTCGGTACTTAGATGGTTCATGGAAAGTATTAACACACACACCATAAGATACCTATTCACTGCAGAATATATAGATATTAATTATAATAATAGACAAAGGTTTTATTTACCAATTTCATAGTACTATATGCCACTAATTAATTTTATATTGTGTTTATCATAATATTATGTGCTACATTATTGGTTTTATGCATAAGAAGATGTTTATGACAAAATAACAGATACGATAAAAACATATTGAAATAAATAGAATTATTTAAAATTCAGTCATGAATCAACTACTAATTCTTCTTTAAAGCATTTACTTAACCTCTGACAAATTGTACATCTATTTTAGGACATATTGCCATTGTTTGAACTTTAACTCTACGTTAAAACCCATTAATAATTCCTTAACTTATGAATAAAGGCTTTCGACTACTTTATATGCTAACAGCCCTACAACAAAAAATGGGTCATCTGGTAGCGATTGATCGTTACCACGGATATATATTCCTAAGTCGAAGGACATCCCCGATATGTTGCCGGCTGATAAAGAAGCTAAGTTATAGCACCCTGGGAATAATATCATGACCGCAATACGAGCCCATGATATAAATTTTAATTGTAATCGTTTTAAGTTTGAGCTTGAAGTAAATAATTATTTTAACATAATCATTTGTTGTTCAAAATATTTACTATGTGTACTTTACTTAAATGAAATTAATAAGAAATATTACTTTAAAATTTTGACGTACCTATCCCGAACAAAAGATAACTATGTCCCTTATTTGAAAAAAAACATCTAAAAGTTTTAGTACCGACTGCTAAATAACTATTATATTTTCGCTAATAATTATCCAAATCATCTCACGTAGATATTAACAATTAAAATTGAGGAACATACAATATTTTTGAGATAGGCTCTATTATTTAGCCAACTATTTTTATCATTCTATCACTCAATAAATTACCACGAAAGATAATCGTGAATTACATATAGGACTATGATAAACATATTTATAATTTTGAATAAAAATCAATATTTTAATATTTCTTTGTTATACTTTATAATTGCATAAATTACACGTAACCGGTGCACGAAATTAATTACTCGCTATAATAGCGGTTAGGTTGACGTCGTTTACATATTTGTATATTTTATACGATAAAGAAAATGAAATTTTAGTCTTTTCTTTGCTTTGTTCTATCTATACACAAAATTAAATTTTAACTGATCGCTTTGATGATGTGCATGAAGGATGTGTGAGAAAAATTATTATTAGCGGTCTTTTTTAACGCAATAGAACCCATAACAATACTTGTTAGAATTTGCGTTTGTTGTGAATTTGTGTTTGCGCGCGATAATCTCAGAAACAGTTTAACCCATTTCGTTATGGTTTTCATTAATGTATTGCAGAAAGCAGCACTTAATATTTAAAGTTCGTTTCATTTCAATCTGCCTATAAATATAAATGTTATAAATTAATGTATTTCTAATTCAAAGAACGAGAAAAACCCTAAAAAATGCAGACGCTATTTCTAAGCGTATGGCTAGGTTTTCTAAAGCGAAGCAAGGGCAGTTTACTAGTTATTAAACAAATATATAAATAAACTTTCTTGTGAAATGAAATATAGAAATGGCGTTGACGTACACAATTAAGATATCACGAACAGTCCAAACCTAAGAACAAACAGTTACCTGCTACTTAATTATTTACTCCAGGCCGGAATTTATCCCGGATGTCTTCACTCAACAAGAACGGTTTTTTTAACTAGCTACGGGGTCGCTTTCTGATACTGTAATCTTTAATTACAATGTCGTTTAATGACAAACAAACGAGCCGTCGATATTGTTTCATACGTAATGGCAGCCGGCGAGCCAAAATGATCGTGTAAATGCACACCATTTCACAAATTGAGATCATACATCATTGAACATACGTTTAATTCAATTACCTGAACACCTACAGCGATTTTAGTGCGCGGTATTTATTTAAGAGAGTGCGTAAACAAACAAGGAACTTACTCGGCCTTTGGTCGTACATTGACATTACATGAGTACCTTACGATGTATAAATAAATCCGTTCACTTATACTTTGTATGATTATCAATATTTGTTATTATTAATAGCCAGTTCAAGGTAACAATGACCGTAGTACAAAGCATTTCGGTTGAAAACTTGAGACAATCAGATACTAAACACTTTTGAGTAATTAAATTTGTATTAGTAAATAATGCTTTTCAAGGACCCATTGAAAAGCTATATAGTCATCTTCAATGTCATTGGAATTCAGCAAACGACACGTATTTTTAATGCTGTCACAGAATATATTTTGTATTAAAAAATATGTTAAGTTTTATTCCATTCAGTAGTATCTCCTATGAAGTATCAATTGTATAGCGATTTATCACTCATAAAATGTTTCCGATGCCCATTTTGTATACGTTGCTGGAAATGTACTATTTCTTGGAAATCCAGGCAATCTGTTCCTCACACAACACAGGATGAGAGTGAAAGAGAGCTTCGAATGTAAGAGAAAGTGCTCGGCGAGTTGGCTGCAGGCCAATGCACGTCGTCCGTCAAAACGGTTCTAAATTTATTAATTCCTCCTAATTTGTGAAAGGAAATTTAGTGATAATTAACATTTTCGTCATCGAAAGAATTAGAGCACTACTAATTAACTTTATGTGTGATACACGCTTCGATCAATGAAAGGTATATAACCAGATTTGCTGTCACACATTGATAAATTTGATTCTTAATTGATTTATAATTATTTAGGACTCTAATTTTTATCAATGGCATACGAAACAAAGGTTCAATGGCTAATGTGCAAAGTTGATCAATTATATATTCGTGTCAGCGATAAATTGTAATGCTTTGTACGTAAATAATGTAACAGAATGACAAATATTTTACTACTTAAAATGGATGGACACGAATCTAAACGATTAGGATTTTCAGTATTGCCCTGATATCAATTCAAAGCACACACTTGGGTGCGTCGCTGTTAAAACAAACACATGTTTGTTTGTACAGAATTTGAGATCCATCAGTCGACTGCAGCTGACGTCGCGTTACCCATTCAACTGTATACGCCGACACTATGCTTTTTTTGTTTCGTTTTGTGATCTCATATCGTAATGCATGCCTTTAATCTTTAACTATCTAACACTGTCCATGTTATCCATGTATTGGAAACATAAAAACTCTTAAGGTCGTCGCTTCTAGTCTTTTAACAGGTAAGGGGAGAGAGTTGACAATGCTGTCATAGTGGATTTAAATTCGTTTCTGTCAACATGAAACAACTTGTATAATAAAGGATTTCCAATCAGAGGCGACGGAGCGAAGGAGATTCTAATAACATTCAAAACTCGTCCCTCGGGATGGTGTCAGTTTAATTACGAGCACGGGACACGCCGCGCCGTCTCGACCGGCATCACAACGGATTTATTTTTTTCACCGGGACAAAGGACGATTAAAAAAGTTCATAATGAGAATCCGCTAAAAGTGAAGGGTGAAAGTGCGATGGTTGTTTTTTTAAATATCTACACGATGATCTGAGATTTGTAATCACAATAAATGTGTCCTAATAAAATGTGTTTATCTTTTTAGCCCTTATAGCCGGTATCAATCTAATATATATTAAGGTAAAGTAGATTACTAGAAATAATCTATGCCAAAAATCGGATCTTCAAAAAAATTAAAAAGTTTTAAATAAAAATCTAACTATTCCCTAACAAAGTCGATGACTGATGACAGACGTATTTTCGATGAGTACGTATTCATTAAATAAAGACATACTTATACTATTTATTTTATTTTAATTCGTCCTAATAGAAGTATAGGATATTGAAGCCTACGTTACATACTAAATTTGATTGAATATTACTAAACTTTGAAGAGCGATGCGGTTACAAATTGCATGCGGCTGGGGACGTAACTTTGTCGTCGTGCTCATTGGGTACATATTCTGATTGACTATTGACGAGAAATGCATGCTTTACACCACTGAATATGATTTCAATTTTAACAGAACTAAAAGTGGCTCATACTCGACGCTAATGCTGCTAAACACCAATAAATAAGCTTTTTGTAGCATCATTAGTTTTTATTACTGTCTTATATGCTTAAGTTAAGGGATTAAGTTAGTTTAACCGACTCCAAAACGGAAGAGGCACCCAATTCATCTGTATATATTTGATGTATGTAGGTTTGTTAGGTTGGAATTTCCTTTAGTATAGCTATACTATACTTTACTACAGCCTTAAGGTGGTACCGTTTTTGTTTCATTTGTTTTGTATAAACAGTGTTTGAGGTATTGTTAGGATCATGAAAATCAAAGCAAGGTATTATTTCAATATTTCTGATTCTTCTTTTCTAAGCCTTTCCGTCTTTGACTTCTGTTTCAACTAACCGTCGTTCTGGGTCCAAGTAATCGCTTTGAAAGACTTTTCTATATCCTATTTATTACTACGGCTGCTAGGGGATTCACAGAAGATACCTTGTAAGATCAGTTACGGTACGTTTCTTTTAGTATTTTTAACCAACATCAATCCACTAACCGATATCAGTCTCTTTCAAGGAACGTCACTGAATGAAAACCTTTCACTCATCCAGTAGTTTTTCAAAACATGCATTTTGTGTATTATAATTAATAGACAATATCAATATTCGGATTGCGGGAATTCGTTATCGCACTTTGCTTTTGTTGTGTATTTTTGTTTCCTATCTTTGACTTCGGTTTCATCCTTTTTTATTTCATTTACAATCAATTTTGAATCATTATAAATCAAACTAAAATCATATATAAAATTAAGTTACCCGACGACATACGAAGTTGCGATCCATGTGTATTTGAGCAAGTTAAAATCCAGCAGAACAGTGGAAGTAATGCATTGTTGATATATATAAAATCGCCATGGAACTGATGAAGTGAAATTTAATTGAGGCCCAAACCGTATTAAAAGCTAAAGTTGTTGGCGCAGCCTGAAGTTTGGCAATGATAACACAGCGAACATAAAACGCGACCTGTTTCAACCGTACCCTAATAATTTTCATAATACGAACGACCATACTATTCATATGCAAGTTCATTAGGATCTAGTTTCCAAGTTTCTCATGTGTAAATTTTGTTAGTTAAGGGCTCGAATATTTAAACTAAAACTTTTAAAGCTCAGTTATATATACATATTGTTACTTTACTCGAGGAGATTAAAATATTGTATGCAAGTATTTTAAGAGTCCTGGGTTAAATTAGTTAGGTTAGAGTAAATATTTTGTTTATAAGTTTATTTTTCACTGACTCCATGGTTTTACAAAAACATGTTTCGCACCGTACTATATATGTAGATTACACTCAAAAAAAATTCTCAATTACAACTCAATTCTTGCTTATATTTTTCTAGGTTAAATTTTTTGTCACCAATATTTCCCACTGCTATAACCATATAATGTTTATATATACTACTATATAAATTATTTTATAAACATAGGCAATTGATAACCTTCCGTTTCGAATTCACAGGTCACAATTTAGTTTTATTTATATATTTCTGACTCGTTCTACCTATTTATGTATATCTTTAGACTGATCCGTTAAGTATTTCTTAACGTCATAGATAAAACGAATAATCTTTGACCATTGTTTAGATATACAAGATTATTTTTCATTTTTTTCAATAGACGTCATTATGATAGAAGTAAAATAACTACAGTTTAAGGAGAAGAAGATATTAGATTATGAATTTGACCGCTAAATATAACTTATATCTATCTGCTGATATAAAATAAAGTTCCAATGACATTGGAGGGACGCAGAGTCCGCCTCTAAATATCTAGACGTTAATAAACTCTACGTCACAACCGTGACTTACAATTTACTGTGAACCTCACAGCTCTCCGACTCTATATATAAGTTACCCTCCGAAAATGACACACGGTTTTTCTTGCTTAACTAAATTTGGAACCTTTTATACTACGTGTATTTCTTGAGTTCATGATGTTATCAATTAATAAAATTCGTTTATACGTCTATAACTTTTTTTAGTTAAGTGGAATATTCTATTTATATGATACCTAGAAATCATTGTGTTTTAAGTATTATTTATTAGTAAACTGACGGACCATTTTTCCAGAAGCGAAACGAGAGCGGTTCACTTGTAGACCCATAATTATTTATAATGTTGTTAATGACTAGAACATTTTATTCGTAAATACATACATCTTTCAGGCAATATATTTTTAAGATTTATCGTACGATTTACGTATGCTTTGAAAATTACTTCAAATGATTAAAGGTGAACTCTTCCAAATCACTTAATTCCGTGGGGTCAATTATTTTGTTCAGGCGTGCAATACACGCATATTGTTTATGCATTGTTGATACAGATAAAAAAGGTGTCAGTATTGCACCGTCCATTAATATTAATAAATATAAATTATATTGTACAGGAAAGTATATTTATAGTATCTATGCCAATGAAAGACGTTGCTGACATACGGTATTGGATTTTAAAGTAAATGTATGCGCCGACGCAACTTTGTGCCATTCTCGGATAAAGAGACAGTGCGTGGGCCGGCACCACCATAGATCAAAATCTGTAGAAATGGATATGGCTTTCAAAATATATTATTTACTGTAACAAGTTATATATATAATCGACATTATTGTACATCGTTTTTTAGTTAGTCGTATACTTTGGGGCTGTTTTAGGTACATAAAATTATAAAGTTTCTATAATATTACAACAACGGTTGAGTGAATTAGTATGCATACGTAGTAACCTTTTTTGTTTTCCAGACTATAATTTTATATATATAGCCCCAAATCATCCATTTTACAAAAAAAAAGACATAATAATATTGATTAAATATATGTATGTTTTTCTTAGAAAAGAAATCTATATTATTGAAGTAAAAGTAGTTGTCTTTAAAATGATAACATTTGAAATTATGTCAAAAATATTATTGAAATAAAAACCCATCCGGTTTTGGCTTCAGAAAACCTACGCCTTACGTTTACATGCACATGCTACATTTGTCGTTTATCCCATTTTATTGTTTAAATGATCTGTTTTTCAGTTATATGAAGTAGACATATAGTTCTAATATTTACTTTAATGTTTATTTTGTTTTATTATTATTAGTTTTTTTATTTATTTTTTGTAATAGCTACAGAAAAGGAATGAAACCTTTGCTTACTATGATCTTAAAAAATGTCTACACCAACATTTATCTCCTAGTACACGACGTATGTGTTTCTCAGAATAATGTTTGATAATGACGCATGATATAAATTACAAATACGTATGTTTAGTAAATTTAAATCTGTTCTCAGTTTTCTGTTTGATACATGCACAGACATATGTTTCAACTAGGGTGCATTAAAAAGTAGAAAAAATCCCTCTTTCCTAAGACGATAAAAATCTGATAAAAAAATGTTTGTTGGGTTGTGTGCTTTTTACAAATATGAAACATCGATATGTGAATTTCTATGATGGTGAGGACGGAATACTAATTATAAATAAATTAGCACATCCACAGTAAGTAGTAAGATTTATTTTTTGTGTATGGAATTCGTATTAATGATAATTGAATGAAAATAAAAGTACTAAATAAACTTCAATCTCAAGTTTTTTTTTTTTTTTGCTAGCCCTTTTAAGATCAAATATTTATGTATTGACAACATACACGTTTTCTAACAGTACGATTTTGTTTACATAATCTCAATTACAGGTAACATATATAACAGTTTAAATGCATATAACAGTTTAAATTCAGAAGTGTTATTCTTTACTGAATGTGTGACGCCTACAGGCTCACGCGCGGCCTGTACGCAGGACAAACGATGCAGCGTTCTCGGAACAAACTACTGGGCTTATCTGATACAGCCGCACCCTGACAAGCCTACCCTACCCCAACAAGTCACTTCTCTTCGCAACCGCACTTTTATGAACTCGAAGAACAATGGCGGTTAAATAAACTCGGAATGCTTATTGTTTCCTTTGTTACAGCATAAAGTATAGGAGAATGTTATTACTCTATTAACCTTAAAACTGAAAAATGGTATTATGAAAAAAAATGTTGCTCGGATAAGTAAAAATATATTATAGAAAGCAAATACACGTTGCCTTCGTATAACAAATTCCGGATCAGTTTACGCTGGACATTTTTTATCAAACTGCAGCTGTTCACACATAGCGTGGATTCTAGTGTTCCTAAAAATCACGTAGCAATGTATATATACTGAAATGTTGATTGAAAGTTTCTTTTTTTATATAAATGTAATATTTTTTTTTAATCGAAAATATTTCTGCGAAACGATGATTCAAACATATCCAGAAAACTAAAATAAAAAAAAACACGAAAAAATTATTTAAAAGACACCGGAGCAATTTAAAAACATTTTTCAGGTTTGTTCTCTTTGTGTTTTTATCGCTGGTAGGTTTAAAAACTTTTAAATATTCTAACCTTTAAATATTTATACAATACAGCAAACTTACATCTCTAACACCTAAAAAAACTATAATTTCCTGATATCTATAAAAACTTGATTAATAGCCTTATTGAGAACTAAAAAAGAAAGGGAACATTGATTGAAAACTTAATAATACATTTCAGTATGCGACGACGGTATTACAATGTTAGATCGACCGACTTCACATTCAAAGTTATGAGATTCACATACATACAAATGAAAGTAATCCGAATAATGAGGTATAATGTTCTCTTTTTGTTCTTTCTTTTGATTATACGTATAATAATGTTCACTATTCACCCTTACGGCTTTCTCTTTGCTTCACTAAGTCTAATCAACTATTCGCATTGCGAATTGTGCTTTCTAGTTGCAGCCGCCTAAAAGCGGAAATTCAACAAAGGTGTATTCAAGACTTTTGGCTATATTTCGACAAAGAGCATCGTTGCTAGTTTAGCATTAATTTCTTTACTATATACTTAAAATTGTACCTAAATCTTTGATTACACATACTCTTAAGCTATTTTTGGGAATTAACTTACGAGTATGGTCAAATGTCAAAGAAATTCATTGACAGTTTTTTCTTGTACTCTTATCTACGTAACATCCCAATATTTGGACCTAAAAAATAAAATATGGCTTCGCTCCGACTCTAAAGCGGTATCGCGCCGTAAACAGGGTCGGAAGGGCGGCAATTTGGCGCGCATTCAGAACCGCTGTAAAAGCGCGCCGTATCTAATTATCGTTGGGTTAGGGCTCTTAACCACGGCGACGGACCTGCTCATAGCACCTCCGACATCAACATGACTATATTAACAACAGCTTTGTACACCTGCTTTAACCTGTTTCGCCACAATACATAACTATCAGTTGCTTAAGTTGGTCGAACTGGAATATTTGACATAAAAATTTAGGACGTTACTTTTCCAACTTCTATTTCTACTTATATGTATTTATTTTAACTTATATGTATTTTGTCATGTATCTATGGTTTTAAGAATTTGAATAAATATGTGTATTACATTACATTGTAACAACAATATTTGATAGCGAGGGTATGCCCTCGTTTTGAAATACAAAGAATACAAAGCAATTGGTGCAAATTATTATTAGACATCTTTTTTATATTATATACGCTTTTAGGAGTCGATTGTATAAATTGGTCCAATACTATGACTAGGAAACATTTACTTTTTGCAATAGCTACAAAAAGGACTTTTCAACTTATCAATGTTTTAACAGCACCAAATAATATTTTCATCCCCATTTTATTTTGACTCGTATAATCAGTACTATTTAATATTTTACTTATTAAACATCAACACGTCGGATTTATTAGAAAATAGTGGATGAGATTTAATAGTATTTTTAATATAAAACATATTTAATATAATATAAAAAAATGTGATTAAATGTTGTGGTAGTTAGTTACCTTTGCAAGTAGTAATTTAACGAAGCAGAAGCAGGATAATGCTATTACAAAGCGCACGGTGAAAAAAGCTTTAAAACGACGAAAGTAATTTTGTTAGGCCTCTTTGATGGGCCAACTACGAGTATGCTCTTTACTAGGGGACTCCATTTTGCATTTTGTAGAATAAAGGTACGAGGGGCATTAGATCGTAATATTTCCAAGCTCATGACTGATATGCATTTCTGTATTTATCACCCTCAAGTATGATTCAGCTACCAATGGGTTTGGTCGTGTTTCGTCATCGTTTTTCATTATGTCCCTAGTTAACAAAAAAGAAGACGGGCCTATAATGGTAAATATTCACTGCCGCCCTTTGTGATACTGAAGGCATCATCTGTATGTTGTCTATGCCTGAATAGAAACAGGGCAGACGCTTATAATTGAGTGTTTTGCACAGTTGATATATAATATAGACCCGAACCAAGACAATTAAAAATCATTGAGCTGAGAGGCTGATCCCAGAGATGATGCCAAAGATTGTGCCCCAGTTATTAATCTTCGGTCTATTGGCTGAAGTAGTACACTGGAATCACTTACGTCCGAGAGGGTGAGTTCCAATGGCCTGTTGACCAACGCGGCAGTAAGTCATATATTTGGACATGGACCTACAGTTTATCCTAAGGGTTGCCAATAGATCTTAGCTCCTCCGTTTCTCTAATCGCTTAATACAAACAATATACCAGCACGTTTCTAAAAAAAAATTAACCTTTAACAACAACTTTGAAACCAAAATTACGGATAAGTACTATTAGATATTAAATCGCGAATACTTCATTACACTATCTATAACTTTAAACACAATACTGCATAACATTTGCCTTTTGCACTGTGAACACGTGACACTATAATTAGGTTTCGCATACCTCGCGGCAATATGTCCTAAATATTCAGATTAAATTATATTCGCTGTAAAATGCTTTAGCGGCGGAACGTTTCAATCAATCACTCTTTACCAATTTAGTGAGCGTCATTTGGCAAATTCGATTGCGTCTCGCATTGATGGCGTTAGTGCGAGAGTAAAACAGTGGCGGCTGCCACTGACGGTTGCGACAGAGTATGGCGAAGGACGACTATTGAGCCGATATCGGATTAATTAATATCCTAAACCAAATTTCAATAACTTGTAGGTGTCACTCCAGTGTTATAACAGGCCGCTAATTTTCCAATCGATACTAACAATTTTATATCGGCATCCATAAGGGTAGTTATTTATTTTTAGTAGAAGGTGATGTTGTAGTCATTACTATTTTTGATTGGAGTATGTGCGTCACGTGAGTCACATCTACGTGGGTCATGTCTGTTTGTCTGTGGTCTTGTAGAAGATGACATTCGACAGAAACTAAAATCAGGTAAGTTTATACTTAAGTTTATATGTTATTATATGTTATAAAATATTTTTAAAATTGCATTAAATAACTTTTATTAAACAACGAAATAACATATATACATATAATAATAACACATAACAACAAAACCCGAGCGGAAACCCAAGCACATATGTGGCATCAAGGATGGCTCGAGAAAACTTATTTATTTAAAATCAATGAAGGGCCTTCACTCGACAAATAAGTTCAATCATTTTCAACTGAAATATTGATTCATTTTACTAGTTAGGTATAATTTTTACACATTTCTTTTTTACGTTTTCTCGTATTCAACAATATCTATTAAAGTCGCTACCAACTTTGTTATTTCTTAATAAGGTCCTTCATTTTAATACAGAATACTATTATAACAACTTTTACTTTTTACTCTTGTGTTTCTTTCTATATTTTTCTCATACCTATGACGGTATGTATTGGTGTTGGTGCGCACATGAAGCTCACAAAATTGACACGGCTGACTTGACGCCACGCGCGAACGCCTCTGCAGCCGCTCTCATTACGCCGAACCCCTCATTTCAGCTGTGCATTATTGATCACCTTCGATATGCTGAATAACACAAACATGATTATATACCCGTAATTTTTAATTGCATAGTTGTTGTGATACTTGAAAACTATATGGATATAAAATATATATGTATACTCGTATACAAATATTTTGTACTTCCGAACACACTTTAGCCTTACATATATAAATATATACATACAAAAATAAATTTCTAGTATAAAACAGTGCAATCCCAGATACCTTTCTAATTTTGAAAGAAGACGCTACCGTAGAAATCGGATGGTTGCACCATAGAAGTCCTATTTTGATACCTGTTATATGTTATATGTTTCGTTATAGTATGTTAAAATCTTTTTTTATTACGATTACAGATTTGTACAGTCTTGCCATATTCCATATTAATAAAAAAAAACTATAAACAGACTAATTGCAGATTATTTATCATTAACGTTAAGATATCGTAAGTATTGAGACTGACTTGTATCCTGTCAAAAAGTCAGAGATATTCTCCGCTTACCAGAACGTTGCTTGCTTCTACTTACAGGCGCTTACTAAACGTCATGCGGATAATTTAATATTATTCTTAACTAAAATAAAGACATCACAAAAATTAATAACAACAATTATAATACGAGTATATTCTCTTAGTTATGTGATTCACATTCATGTAATTCAATAGGCGATTATGTTCAATACAGTATGCAATATTTGACCGATACCAAAATTCTATTATGCAAAACGATATTCTTAGATCCTTATCATCTGTCAGTTCTTACGTCTGCAATGGATACTCGGAATGTTCTAATTTTTTACTTCCCAATTAAAATTAGTATTTCAATATATCCCTAACCAATCTCAAACTTATATAAATACGGTCTTAATTCGAAAGTCTATCTCGTATTCGATCACAGTTTTTTCGTTGACTAAAGAAGTTCACAATTTTAAAAAGAAAAAACACAAACTGCTTTGATCGTGTACAGAGCTGACTGTGCTATAATTATAGACACAAGAGGCGTTCAGTGCGCATATCATCGCTGTAGATTTTTCAGATCGTTAAAAACACTAGTCTGCCCTTGCTCTGTAAGTCTAAAAGTGACAACTCATCTAAGTCTCCCACCAAAAACATTCGAGTCATAACTCTGCACACCTCTAAAAATTTTATCATTTAATATCTATTAGAAATTAAATATGATTTGTATTATTAAATGCATGTGATGTTTGTAAATACGTACTTAGCCAGTGTGTGGTACTATGGTCTTTATCCCTGTCACTATTAGATATGCCTTGAGTAGGTATAGCAGTGGGACAATTAAAAGGTTGTTATAATGATGATTTTGTATAATAATTAGTAGGGGATAATTATATTTACTATCAACTTATTTACAGAATTATCAACAGAATATTAATAATTGTATTTACGTAATTAGATTATGGAAGTGGTTTTAATAGTGTAGTAACATCTTAATTTATACCTTCGTATCTGTGCAAAACTTGCAGTCTTACCATTGAATTCACACGTAATAAGAGATCTCGGTGTGTCGCAACACAACCCTGTTACGAGACATTCATTGAAAGATAGAACCACAAGTACGAGACAAAGTAGGTCATGACATGACATCATTTTGGTTGTTGGTCACGTACTTGTTGAATTCACCTTACTCTAAGGCTATTTTGCACAAAGCTATACTACTAGTTTACTTAAACTTGCACCTCATAAAGTTCAATTTTTTTTAGATTATTCATGATATAACCGTAGTACCTAATATAAAACGAACAAAGACAATACGCATCACAAAACCATCATCCAATTATTAATATTACCCCTGCCAATCAGCCTCAAATATTAAAAGGTATCACAAAAATTGGAAAATATCACGACTTTATCTAACATCAGTTTTTCTGTAACTGTGAATAATGTCAAAGAAAATTATTTTATTTTAAATATTTAATGAAAAGTCAACCTAAAAGGAAACGGGCGCTGTTAAAATGCCTTTTGATGTCAGGGAATTTTCCAACATGCGCTTAGTAAAATTGTTCTTTTGCGCTTCATAAATGTGTCCGTTCTTTGCACCCGACTTTTTACCGTAACGTGGGAGAGAGCAAAGGCGTGACAAAGAGCGTAGAGTAGGCGCAGTTACCTTTTGGTGGCAGGCTGGAAATAATGGAAGGGTCCTCTCATAAATAATTTTATATTCGATCTTCCTGACAGTAGTGAACACGGTACGGTAAATGTGCTAAATTTCATAAAGTACCGCATTTTAATTAAGTAGATCATTATAACTAAAATAAAAATGCAATATAAAGACGGAAAGTAATGTGTAATTAATCTAAAAGTTATTCAAGTGCGAAAATTATAAAATAGGTTTTCCGTTGTATAAACGTATATAAATATTATTATAGTTTGTACGATACACCAAACACGATGTTTAAACTGTAACGGATATTCACGGCTTTTGTGTTTTTTTACCGATATTTCGACTGAATTACGGGGATCATGGTCATGGCCAGACTGCGGTAGCGAGGAGATACTCTTGACAGTTGATACTTGACACACACTAATGACAAATGAGACTGTCAGTTGACGTAAAGTTTACGTCTACTTCGTTTCTAGTTCTTAGACACCATATCATGACACACGACACTAACGATATCTTCACGCATTGAATTGGGTGGAAATATTAGTTAAGAAATTGTGAAAAACAGATAAATTGTATAATGTCCGCTATGTTACCAAACCTAATCATTCAAAGGGTTAACGTACCCAAATGTCAGTAATAAATAATTATGAGTCCGATTAACTATTAATTGTAACGGCAATTGATGTCTAAAAAATTTTTTGTGGCTCTTAAGTTTACGGCATTTCAAGTAATTGTTGGCAGACTCCTTCAACTTTATAAGTACTAGACGAGAGTACTAGTCTCGGAGTGAGGTTTGCGTAGACCTCTTAAGGCATATCATAAAGAACCAGCCAAGAACGTGTCTACTAACTTAAGAGACTATAGCCGTATATTTTGTATTCGTACATTTATTCAGCAATTTAGATAAGTAACTAAATTGGATTATAAAAACATTGAACCGGTTCTCATCTATCACATATTTATATTAGGCGTTTAATAAAGTACATATTCGCCCGATAGATACATATACATTAAGTGTCGGTTTCCCTACCATTTTTTATGTTAATAGCCGACAAACGAGAAGACGAGCCACCTGATTTTAAGTGGTCACCGTCGCCCATGGACATCAGCAAGACCAAAGGTATCACTGATGCGTTGTCGGCCAGGAAATGATAAGAAATTAAAAAGAAGGTACTGGCTCTCAAGCTCCCAACCGGAACACGACGAGTTGTTTGGCGGCTGACTCAAGCAGGAGGGTGGTAACTAGCCAGGCAGGCTTCACGGAAAGATAATAATACCAGTAATAATATTAATGACTTAATAATAATATTGATAATATAATCCTTACGCGAAACCCCACCACCAAGCAAGCTGGCTTCTGTCGCCTCTTACGACACCCTGTTATGCCAGCATGGAATTGGGGAGAGTATTCTAAGCCGCCCGAAAACGGCTATAAACCTTACTAAATACAGTACAGTAGAGTACTGAATACAGAATAGCAATCAGTAATAAGTTGTGTAAATTTTATTCACTTTTGTTTTATAGAATATCAATGGTAATTTTTAATTCATGTTCCAATGAAAATTTGTCCGATACAATGTTACAAATAGGCCAAAATATCACCTAATAATGTAAGTGGTTACCGCGTGACATGTGCACAGATAGACATACAAACAGTACTTAAATGATTTCCTAGTCATAGTATTACATTTTGAATTGTTTTTAACATGTAAGATGGGAAATGTATGAAAAATTAAAATTTAAAAATTTTACATTAAAAATTTGTTACAAGATTATCTATTAAAAACATTTTTGGGACTCAATGGGTACCTTCAACCCACAAAAAACCATCCTTGAACCCAAGCCAACCTGCCCTGCTCCTGGTACACTCTGCTGAATAACGGCCAAGGCTATTGTGAACGGTATCTCCTGTTAACGGTCGCTAGATCTACCACCCGGTTTAATTCCGATGGTACATGGTGGTAGTATTTTTTATTGGCTGGTTAGTTACCATCCTCCTAAATCAACCGTGTATTTTTTTACATATTTCTGTTGAAATATGTACCTGCAATGCGTGCGTTATGCTTTTGGGACTACGCAAATGCCCAAGGGCGGTACTGATCACTCGTCATCAAGTAGCTCGTATGCTCATTTACAACCTATAATATTAACAATATTCAATAGCTTAAATTAGTTTTGACTAAATCATAACCTGTCTCTACCAAATTTCATTTTAATATTTAGTTTTGGAAACGGTTACTCGTGCGGTAACCGTAATTAAGAAAACAAGCATCTAAAGATTTTTTGTATCGACAAAATCATGTTATTTATTCTATATATTTGTTATATAATCATGTTATTAAAATAATTTAAAGGTACACTTCGCTCCCCCTTAATAATGGCTGCATGCAATTTTAGTAAAATAACTAGGAAAACAGGATAAAGAGCAATATAGCAACCTAATTATCTTATCTTGTAATTGCCTTGTTTTGACATCAACCCTTTGAAAGACTGACGCTATTTCCCGAGTCGTCCAAAGATATTAATAACCATCTGAAGTCGTCGCCTGTCGTCTCCTTTCCCGCGACTCGGTTGCGTGGCGTCTTTCCCCACCAGGTCGTATTTTCACTAATACCCTTTCTGAGATGATAAGATGATGGCTTTACAAGCAAGCAGTAATTACCCGCGTCCAATTACGGCTCGTCAAGGCAGGGGAGGAAACAGGTCGTTGTACCCACTTTGTGCGCGATTTGGATTTCTGAATTTAAATTGCCCAACGCCGTTCATTCCATTCATCTTTACATTATATAAATATAGTTATTCTTTGACTTTTAAATAGAAAACTAATTAATCAATTGAGCTCAAACTATGGGTTAGATTCGAAATCTACGAGAAGCTTTATAAGTGCAGAAAGTAGTCAAAGGAGTATTTACATATGTATAAAAACAGTTATTGTGAAGCATGGCCGAATAAATAGTAATAAATTATAAAAAAGATGGGCCGAATACAGATAGAATTCGTCTGGGATAGACTTTCGTACTCTTAATATACGCAGGATTACATCTAATTATTTTTTTTTTGTCTACCAGTACTTTCTGAGAATATGGGATATGACAGACACATAAACAGACAGAAGAATAAGAATAAAATAGAAAGATGGACAGAATTTTGTTTGAATACCTATAAGATATAGTTTTTTAAGATTAAATCCTTCGATTCGATAATGCTCCAAACATAATCAAATTTTATTCAAAAAATTGAAAAAAAATTTAAAATCACTCATAATAGCGTCTGACGTTACTACGACGTACACTCACATTCAAATCATTTAATCATTTAGGTATTTTTAAATACCTAAACTTATGCACGTTATTTTTTCTTCTCCTACCGGACTAAAATCTAGACTGCACATTATTGAATGATAAACACGTAAAATGTTGAATTTATCAATTGCGTCAGTGTGTTAGTATAAATGGTGCCAAATTATCAGGATCGAATATATCAAGAAGTGAACTGGGCTCAGCTAAGCAAAATTAAACAAAGCGTCGTGGACACACAAAATCTTTTGCTTCCTGACCACTAAACTTCAATATGAAGATGGCACCTGATGATAATGATGACCACATTTGAAAAATTAGAGATACGTGCAGGATTAAACTTGAGTCTCCCATGCGGAAGACCTATATTCAAACCATTAGGCTGCCGCTGCCTCCATAGAGTTATGTAAATTGTAAATTCATAATATATATTTTATTCATTTCCGGAATACATTGCCATTAGAGATTCATTACCGCTGAAACACGTATGCGAGTGGACATTACATTAATTCTAGTTTTCGTCACAAACTTTGCGCGTGATACTAAGCTATGCTTATATTATAGATTGTATGTAAGAATATATTAATTTACTTTGTGCGAAAGTATAAGCATTACGGCAATTTTTATATCGACAACCGAAAAAATAGACTATCTGATAGTAAGTGAAAACTTCCGCCCATGCACGTACGCGACACCCAAGCATCAACAGTGGCAACCCAGATGTAACAAATATCTCAGGAAGCCATCATAGTTCGGAACTTACTGACTAACTTAATTTCTTAGCAGAAAAATGTGGTCAGAAAAATGAATTTACGCCACTTGTTATAACATTAAAACAATAAGCCCGCATAAAATAACATATCATAATCTCTCCCAGTCTCTTATCTATCCTCGACTCACTCACCGATTCGCAGTTTACAGATCATAATATGAACAAGAAGTAGGCGAGGCATAAACCGGGACGTACTGGTTACCGTTTCACAGCTACGACTTACAGTTTTGAAACGTTAGCTGAGTTGTAGCTCAAGCGTTTTTGTTGAGTTATCCATGTCTGCAATAGGTACATCTCATTATGTTTTCTGTTTCAGTGGGGAATATTTTTATGTAAATGGCAACATTTTAATGTGCTTGTTTGAAATAAGATGAATTAAAATGACATTGACTTAATAATTACAGTTCATTATCTTACTGAAAATGAACAAGTGTCCTCTCATATTCTAAGGCACTACGCTGGCCAAGTGCGGACTGGCAGATTTTTACACAATTTAATAACATTATTGAGAATTATAAAGATTTTAACTTCGCGAAGTTTTTTTTTGTATAGAAACATGATAATATATTGACTTCAGTAGAACACACCTATTAGTAAAATACAATGGCATCAAAACCGGTTTAGTTGTGATCAAAAACTGACATAAACTTGAATACTTGTTGTAAAGTAATTCATTTCTGTTAAAAATAATCTTAAAATTTTATTCTACCAACTTTAGCATGAATTTAAGCATGAAGCATGAAGCAATTTTCTTGTAAAACTTTCTTATTACACGGCGGATGCAATGAATAGAATTAGCGTGGCGCTTGTGCAAAGCGGCAAGTCCCAGCATGAATAAGAAAATTACCTTGTTTTTCTAATGTTTAAATAAGTACAATCAAAGACTTGCGCTAAACAAAACCTTAATTAGAGACGACAACTTGGCGGTTACAAAATTACTACCTAGGGTTGTCCTAATAAAGTAATGTTGTTTATTTTAGTATGAAAAAACATATATTTTCAATCATATTGAATGAAATGAGAAAAAAGTAATCAATACTTATATAGGTATACATACTATTCCTATGCTAAATATGCAAGTAATTATATTTTCGTATAATAATGACTTCTTAAGCATACCTATCGAAACTGAAGTGATTTATAACACAAATTGAATGTTTTATATAAAAATATTTTATTAGATTTAGCAACTCCTGTGTCTTAGATACCAAGGGCGGGAACGAACAAGCGCGCCCATAGCCTGTGCAGGAGCGAGAGCGGAAGCGAGTAAGTCCATTAACGCGTCGCTCCCTGTAATTTCACCGAAGCGCTCGCACAGAGCGGCAACTAATTTGTCATTGGAATATCAAATTACGCATGAAATGGCGCGTAACAGTAGAGGGAGGTCTCCAGTATCACGGTTTTAAAACAAAATTCAATTCGCCGTCTGGTAGCTGTATAACGTAATTGCACCTCCCGGTTGCAGACAACTTAAATGTTCGGTTCGAAAATAAATTTAACAGTATTATTATAGCGCGAGATACATAGCGGTTGCATACGTAGTTAAGCTTATATACGTAAAATGTAATAACAAATCATATGCAAATGAGTAAAATATCTATCATTGAAGTTGAAACTATCCATTGATTACAATATTACAGGAGTGTTTATAATTGGATGGTTACATATACATATACTGAAGTTGTGGTTGTGATCGTTAGCCATTAGGTGCCCTTAAAGGAAGACTTCATAATGAAACAATGTAGTGTAATATACTGGCGTCTTCAATAAAATTGTGAGTATAGATCCGTGAACATTAGATCCGTTAGTGTTCGTCGAACAGGTTCGTACCAATAACCTAATATTCAGATATAGTTGTAGATAATTATGCACATAAACTCCATACAACCACATATATAATTTAAAAAAATGCTCGTTTCGAATGCCACACTTGTTTAAAAGATAAATGCGATGTAATTTACATTTTACGTTAAACACATCATTATATATATGTACAATGACAATCTCACTAACTCTCTTAAAAATACCCATGCTAAAGAAATCTTATAGTATCACAATTACATTGAAATAATTCTACTGTCATAGTATATATCTGTAGATATTTAATTTCAGAACTTCGATTGATTGGTGCATTGACGTTTAATTTTTTATAATATATTTTTTGCAAGTTTATTCAGTATACATGTTGGTATACCCGAAATCCATTAACTTAAAAATTTGCTACAGTCAAAGCCCCTTTTTATAAGAAGGAACACGTCGTAACCTAGACCATCCATTTAATTAATAATAACATAGCGTAGTGAAAGTGTAAGCTTGTAAGCTTCTCAGGTATTTAATTAGTTGCATATTTGTCTAATTTTATTGAATTAGGAATTGGTTTTCTTATGAATAGGAAACATATTCCGTTCCGGCAACTTTGTTCACTACCTATCTGTTTAACAGAACGTCCATGCTTTTATTTCTTATTCCGCGGGTATGCAAGATCTATTTCTCGGGACAAAAAATATTGTGAATAATGTAAATTACAAATATGCCAATTATCATTTATTCAGAGATTTTCGCATGAAACGTTCGGTCTGAATAAAAATCTGATATGAAATTATAAGAAAATGTTCTGGTCTTTTAGATTTTTAATAAAGTATTACATTATGCAACTTTTACAAAAAATATGTTATGTGAAATAGATTCGACCCTTTACAGTTTTATAGAATATATATTTAATCTAAATTATTATCGCTGAAAACTTTCAAAGAGCTTTCTACTTAACTATTTACTGCTATCATCAATTTTAATTATGTTTTCCAAAAAGTTATAAATATAATTATTAATTGTTTTATGAAATAAGGTCAAGAAATTATTCTATCAAATATATTGCATGTTGTTCTGAGTTACTTTGTAGTTTTGTTTAATTACAAATTAATTGAATAAAATAAGTAACTTAATATTTCCCTTAGTTTAACTTAGAATAAATATGTCAAATAATAAGACAACAATAATGATATACACAATAATTTTACGATATTTTTAATATATATGCTCCTAATGCATCAGAAACTGGTACTAAAACAGTTATTTATTTAGTTTTATTCAACACGCAATACCTAAAACAGAAATAGGTATGTCAACTGAGAAAAGGGACGCGAGCTCCAGTTTTTCCGTATCCACACAATGAAACGGCATAAGAACGACATCTAATTAATAATGTCTCTCATATCTCCATTGCTTATACGTGATGTGGAGCTTAGCGTAAGAGGATTGCTTTTGGATGCACGATTTACGCTGGGGGCCCACAACAAGCGATATATATTTGGCTGATATATCTCATTATACTCGTATACAGATTTGATACCGTATTTCCACAACGTTGCTGTGGGACTTAGGAATAGGTACATAATACTCGATACAATAAATAGTATTTAACGTTTTCATTTAATTGGTAGTTTAATTTTCTGTTGAGGTTGTAACTTTTAAAAAACTTTAGTTGTAACTCTTAACAAACTTTATGGTTAAACTACCGTGTTTCTTCAATAAATATAAGATATGAAATGGATTCTTGAACACTGACAGGTTGCATGCTCATCGTATTGCCTTCAATCCGTTAATGGTACTCTGCCTTACACTGGTCTCTCTTTGTAATTAAGGAGACTCACCATGCAATTCCAGTCCGTTTTGTTGACATGCTTACTGCAATCTAAGCCTTGGAAATCCTTATGCCACCACAGGACCTTATCATGGTTTAACGATGGATGTAACCCTCCAAATCCAACTATGGACTGCACTCGCATTTGCTTACCATAACACTTATAGTCGACGCAAGGTTTTGGGCTACTAGGTAAAGATATATTACAATGTTATTTATTTTAAATGAATTCGATGTGCTCGCTAAATTGATTAATTGATTATCTTCTATTCATTCCTGGATCTGCAATAAACTAATTTGGTTTGGAAAGTGCAGTCTACAAATTTTCTTTGTAATTAATATAATGTATTTAAAAACTCTTAAATAAAATTGCAACATAAAATGTTAAACAAGACTTTACACATATGTACATACAAATAGCAGACTCCTAACTACTTCGCGCTCAAAAAATTTACGTTTCCCGTAAAAACTTGATCGCCCGTTTTCATGCTGACAAACTTTCAAGTTAAACTTTTAAAAGGATTTCATTACTATCATATGTACATTTGACTTCCAGATCCCACTACAATACTATCCTATATAATAAAGAAGTGGCGATGAAAAATGGATTTTTTTTCTCAAAAAAGTAGTTGCTGTATATTAGGTACATGATAATATAGACCTGAATACAATACATATTTTTGTGGGATTTACAAAGCGTTTGTTTTATTAAAACAATTGTAGCATATTTTTTGTAGAAAAAACATAACTTATGTTTGGTAGTACCTTCACTTTGCGAGGCGATGAAAATGGATATTTAACGTTTTTACTGAAAAAGACTTGTTTGAATAAACAAAAAATATGGATCAGTTATTTTATTAAAAGGATGATGGTGATTGCCGTGAAAAAAATAAATAATCGTTCTCAAAAGGTTCGAAAAACATTTTAAGACCAATATTTTTTTGCACAGAAAGTTTCATGGTTTAGGCTTACTGGGCATCCGCCTTGGAAAATAATGAGAACGCATTTCTTACTACCTCAAGGGTGATGAGAAAATCTGTAAAAATCTGTCAGAGAACTGACTCACTAACTTATTCACTAATCACTTTCATAAACATAATGGAAATAATGAAGTCGAACCTGTACATGAAAAACTTTTTTTTATAAAAGTATACATACTAATTTGCCGATGTCTATACATATCTACATTTTCACGTTTATTGTCTTAATTGAGTTCCGTTAAATTCATATTGATAATTAAAATGTCGTTAAACTTAAAGGACACTACGTGAACAAAGTTTCGGGTAACAGCTATTTTAAATGAAATTAAACTACTTATATAACATTTGACTCTATTCAAACACGTTGAAAATTTTCATGGTGTTTGATTGACGTTTTTGCGCGTACAACGTCGAATAATATTTATGAAACAAAAGGGGGATAATTAATAAAACAGCGTAACATAACTCCCCATCAATGTGCTCGACGTGTTTCGTGTTAATTGGACAGGGGACAGGAGAAACTGTGTGCAACCTGGACACAGGGCAACATCGTTATTATGATATATTGTTCCCGATTGAAACAAACGGTTTTAACTGCATGTGTCTGGACAGTTCGCTCTAAACTCGCACGGTGAATAAATCTTGATAAAACTAGATCGCCATGTGCGACTGTGCACGCAATACCTCCCTTGCGTTGTAAGGTGAATTTTGCTAGACTTTTACCTATTTTGAATTTTAACAAATGCAAACATTTAAGCCTTGCTTAGTAAAAATAAAACAAAATAGAATTATTCAAGCGTAAAGTAACCTAACAAATGTCGCAATGACGCAAATTTATTAGCGTTTAGGATACATTTTACTGCGTTCGTAAAATTCACCATAAATATTCAACGTTAAAATTATTACGTTACAGCAATACTAAAACATGGTCTCAGAAAATTGACCACAGATTTTAATAGCAAGTAAGACCACATTACACTAAAAGATTAATTCGATAACAGTATGCAGTCACTTTGAATTTTAGAGTTAAAAGCAAAAGCGCGCGATAAAAGCAATTAAAACTCTAACAACATCAACTTCCCTGTTCGATCCAATGTAGGTGTGCTCTACCTTATAATTTTTGTGTTTCAATTGTTTTTGAACTTTTATGAAACGATAATTTTAACGATTTGATGGAGTGATATAACTAATACAAAACCGTGAAAAAACATCGATTATTCATACTTACAAAGTAATGCAAAGCAATTCGAGTCCTACCTATTTACAAAGTTCTAAACAAATTTGTTTTTAGCTTTTATGACAGATAATTTGTCAGAGTAGCTGTGCGAGAGTCAAAGATAATTTATCTGTCTCAACCGCTTTATTTATTACGACGAGTTCGCATCTTTGCTGAGCTCCTTAAAGTTGTTGGTTAATGGAGCTTCTTTGAGGTTGAGACGTCACTCACTAAGGGCGAAGGGAGGCGCTGCGACGCACAGCATCCAGCGCGACATGTGGTCAGTTTATTCCGAACCTTATTTTGTCGTGCCCTTCAATGAGTGACGGCTTGACGGAAAAGGAATTAATATTTCTTAGTATTTTGTTAATAGGTATTGGAATTCAGAACATAAAAGTAGATCCGTTCACGACTGCAATTAGATGGTAAACAACAACTTACCTCGAAATATTGTAATATTTCTGTTAACATAAGTAGGAACTTTTAATGTTTTTATAATTGTGATATAACTTATAATATTACACAAAAATCATCAGTTGTAAACCTGCTCTACATAATTGTACAAAAACTGCTCCACGTAGCATTTGTTCCTACAATTATTATTTATTACAATAGTTATTACAATACAATAATATGTGCACTTGTAATAATAACTACTATGCAGTAAATATTATTACCAGGGCACATTCATCACTGAAGAGAATATGCAATGTGATACAAGTGTAGATATCACTGTATAATATATCTGAATATAAAAGGCATACATATATACATATATATCGGATCAAAAGGTTCATTATGCCGAGAATTCATTTCAGATATCTTGTGTGGGCGTCACGCAGGGAAGCGAGAAAGTAGTACCGAGTCGGAGGACAGTTTCTAGACGCATTGCCGTTACGGCAATTGCAGAGAAGTGCTCCTCGCCGGCTCTCACAGCACCATCTAGACTCCGTCGAAGCATGAATCGATGACGTCCCGGTGACGTACCGATGACGCTTGGGCCTCCGTTGTCAGACAATACAAGTCCTGCAATAATGACCTCTCCGACACACACACACTCACACACGCGCGCGCACACAGACACACACACGCGTGTGTGTGATATATATACATGTAAAATTGAATTATAAATCCATTCATTATTTTGTAAATATTCTAATTTCCTTCAACTACCATATTGGAAAATTGCGTTATCATTGAAAACAATTATATTTTATTATTTGCCCACCTATATACATGTATTGATAGTATCTTTCCACCCTTAAATTATCATTTAATAATTTTCATTATGTCGCCGATAATTAAAGGTAAATAAATACGTGGATGGCGATCCTCCATTTGTTTAGGTGAGAATAAAGACGGAATAATTATGATTGATGATGTACCACGATTCGTTTCCACTTAACACAATGCAAAGGGGTTATTTTATAACCCCCTGCTCCTGTTTCTAGGAGGTCATTAACTGATGAATAACGTGAGTCAACCATTTTGAAGTGGCTGTTTTATTTATTACCAACTTATTAAATATAACCATCAATATTTCTCATTTATCAAGGGCACCGTTTATTTGTTACAAATAACGAAGAGAGAAGAGAAAAATAAGCAATATTTTATAAAGTATTGACTAGATTAAAAAGTTTAAATTTTCGTGTGAGCAAATAAGTTGCTAAGACTGGTAAAGTAAGAGCTCTCTGACATAACTAAGATAAACTGACGTTTTCTAAGTGCTTTACAACTTTTCAATACATACGAGTTGTACGAGGTTATAAAAATCATTTTAATGCTACGTTGTGTTATAATTTTTGGATTTATATTAATATTTTAATGTAACTGAACTAAGAGCTTGATGTGTGATCTTTCACGTCACGCATGTCAGTTCAAATAACCTCGAAATGTTAATATAGCACAAATAGCATCATCATCCCTAATATAATATGCTATATTTTACATACTAGTGTTTAGATACTGAAGTTAAAATAAAATACAGCATATAAAATGCCTGGAAAATTAACAATGTTACTTATCCCTGTTGTTTTAATCTGTATTGAAACGAAATTATAAATGTTTAGGATTATCGTTTCATTGGTATTTTAATATTTGAATGATGTCGTAAATAACTAGGTAAGTCAATGCATTTCCGAGCACAGCAGAGCGCGGTGGAAACAGGAAGACAAAATTACTACTTCCCTTTAGTGACTTTGCTTCCTTTTCTAACCGGGAATCGCTCTGCGCGACGCTTGGAAATGAACGCGCCGAATACACACTTAATGGATATTAAGGAAATATACATCTTAAACATAAGATGTATACGGCTCTAAGAGCACTTGATAAGGTACAACGATTGTATTTGCCGAACGTACATATATGTATGTATATCCTAGGCAACGGATTATCTTACTGTAATTTATTAAAATCGATATTCGAACGTTTTCAGCGGCTTTCGAACTCGACAAGATTAAACAATTATCCGGCTGCTGTGAAATATCAACCGGCACAGACAGCTGAAAATGTGAATCCGAGACGGGGAAGTGTTCATAATAAAACGCAACAATCACACTTTTGATGGCGCTATAAACACTTTAGACGACGTTTATTGAAAAATAACAACATTTTTCTATAATAACCAACTTGTAGAGTAATGTAGTAGTAACGTGTTGACTGCAACAATACAATAACAATACACGTAACGTGTATTTAATTGTTGCACTCTCTGTAGTCAGCTTTCGTTACTCATAATCACAATCCATAAATCCCTTGACTGACCTACTCTTCTACGCCAGGGGTTAAGTCTGTAATTTCGAATAAGTGTGGATCGGTAGACTTCATAAACTATGTATTAAGAACATTATGGGGAACTATTTAGTCAGTACAGGTCTCCTCGTGATGCTTTCTTTCTGAAGCAAGTTAATTAATTTCTAAAAGCATACAATTTGCATTGTCAAATGAACATGAACGAAGAATTTAATATCGAGTCACTCGTACGTGGGACAGTCGTTCAAATGACTGTGTTAATTGCTGTTCAAAAGCTGACTGCTAATCTGTAAAAATTTTTGATACGTTAGACACTATATTCAGATGGAATATAATCACGTTTTATTACATCAATTGCTCTTAACACTCCGCTTTTCGTATGGTGGTAAGTAGGGTTGGCCAGTGACTCTTACAATCGAGACGTTGTCAATGTTAGCAGCATGTACAATTACAATCGACTTCAGTCTGGCTTCCGTGGCTTTAACCACTTAATAACACGCGGACAGTATACCGAAAAACTTCTTTAATATAGCTTGCATGGTTCAAATAAGTTTCAGGTAATTTAAGTCAATCCAAAAAATAAGGTTGCAATTTAGTTTTTGAATGAAGAATAAGTGGTGAAATGGTTAGAACCTGAAATACAAGTAGGTTCCATAGAGCATTTCCTTGTCCCGCAGTGTTCAGTGTCCGATTAACAATGCATTGTACTTTAAAATGATTACTTATTCATTTATTACGTAAAAAGATTTTATCTAAATCTAAATTATTACTAGAAAACTTTCGAAGGAATTTATACGCGTAATATATATATAATTACAATCTCTTTCAGAACGCTATAAAGAACTGCATAGTATGTAGGTATATGCTAATTATATATACTTATCATCATATACACCTACATAATTATTCTCAAAGAAATAAATCTAAATTTTTATCTGCACGGAAATTATTATTAATATTCAAATGGCCTCTTATGCACATACTACGTCACTAGTTAATCGTAAAACCGACATTACATAACAGCGACGGTAACAACACAAGTAATCAACATTTATGAATAAAACTTAAAATATATTCATAATCACTTAAGTTGTGCTTAAGGAGCAACTGATAATGATGTTGCTCGGCTAGCCACAGCACGTATGAACAGCTAGTATGTACATAATGTATTGGCATAACGTGAGCAGAGTAAGATGACGTAGCGCGACCGCTACAGAGTACGGTAATTACATGAAATTGTGACGTCACAAGGGAGTGCGCTTGCCGTGCACAGGTCAAATTAGTTACAAGGTAATTATATCTACATGTTAATACTGCTGAATACAATAAATGATAAGCATATCAAAAAGTTATATTTTAAGAGTTACTATAAACTACATTGTTAACGTTTATTTATCGCGTAGTCTAGACTACATCTCCACTTATATCAGATTATACCTATCATATTCTAGTAGTAACTTATAGCAATATACTTAATTTGTCGATGCGACCATTTATTGAAATAATTAACTAGTTTAAAACTTACTGACTTAGTTGTCTATTTGAAAAAATGGTCAGTTCCACAATCGGGTGATGATATTTGAAATTTAAAAATCCATGAGTCGTCACCAAGTTATCTTTTATTGCAACATAATCCAATATTAATTTTTACAAGGGAGTGAAGTAATTTTTAAATATATTAGCTCCACAGCCACCGTTAGCTTCGACATCGGTATTTCGGCTATATATTTAAGTTTTCTAATTATTAAGTCCGTACGTATATGCGCCAACATATATCAAACTAAATATATAGTCACAATATGAGAATTCCTTTCGGAATGTGACACGTCGAATTTTTCTCTCCTCGTAGCTCATTCACCGTTTCATTCAATACCGACTGGAATGCGGTACATTCCCGATCCTTTTGATGAGAGTTAAGATTAATTTCGGGGGTTTCGAAAGCTCAAAGGAAATTTTAGAATATAAGTGCATTAATTTTTTCATTAAGCCGCTTCAATACCCCGACAGGGACTCTTTTACCGCCAGTAATGTCTTTATTAAATTTATGAGCTTTTGTGTGCATTTTAGAGAACTTTATTGGACGAAGTAACCTATTAAATAATTTTTGCACACCGGCAATTTATCCTAAAATATCGCAATATGTTATTGTACTAAGAATATTTGTAAAGACATTTTTTTCTGTATCGTCATACTGTAATTTACAAATGACATAACATAACAACTATTGCTCATACTATGTTATGATGTCGCTTATGAAAGAATTTGAAAAAACGTTGAAGTTGGTAATCTTCAACGACAAGAACAACAACAAATTGGTAAATTATTACCCAAAATATTATATAACATATAAGAAAATATAATAATAAAAAAAACCTGTGATGACTAGAACTGGAGTGCCCAGTAGTTGAACTGGACATTGGGGATCTAGCCGGGTATGTTCCGCCTGCATGCGCTCCCTCGGACATCACGAATTCTGAAACAACAAGGATGTTATATTTTTTTAATTTAATATTAAACGAACTTTTTCATAAACTGCAATATAATACTTTTACAATACTTTCAAACTTTGCTACATACATTATACTAGTATGGTATCATGTTTGGCATAAAAGTTTATAATATGAACATTCTATTAAGAGGAGAATAAATACAGTTTTGACTGCCTGGCTGCAGTTACATATTCTAATAAATTAAATATGTTTTTCATTAGTAGAACAAACAAAAAACTCATTCTTAAAACAATACGGGTGTTATTTCTAAACTTAGCACATAGGTTTCTGAAGCTAAACAAGGGCAGGGGCTAGTTATGTTATAAAAAGGCGTCCCTAGTCGATTTTCGAGAAAATGGATTTATCGTCACCCTTGTACTTTTTGAAACGAATTTTTTTACCGGAGGAGGTATTGAACCATTACAATCCCATCTGATTGTAATTTATGACGTTGTCTTTGATGCTTAAATGCAATAAGTTAGTAGATGCCTACTATCTCTTGACTAATGCATTCAGATTATAATCCGACTGGAATATTGACGCAAGCAATTTATTCCAGTCCGTGGCGGTACGCGTAATGAAAGATGAAGCAAAGCGTTTCGACCGAACTAAAGGGATGTTTACGACTAAAAGATGGATACTCGCCGTATGTCGGTTCATTCGATAGGGGAATAAGATCATTCAAATTCCATATCTTATATTATGTACAATTTTTAATATAAAATATTTTAATGTTTCACGGTTGCTTCCAAAAGATAGCAGAGGCTAACTAAACGGGACAGACAAAAAACCGTCGCGATAAAATTGAATATAATACTATGTCAAGTATTCCGAGATATTCGATCAATTAGTTATACTATGAAAACAAAAGCTTTTATCACTCGGATGGGAAGGACAGTGTGGCGAGGGAAGGCAGCGGCCGCGAACTATCAATCCTTCTGTCACACTATCGACAGCGCATTTGTTTGCTTTCGCCATTTTTGTCTCAGCGTTTCCTTATCATCAAATTGTGTGCTAGGATGTTTTTACACTTTCAGAGAATGTATTAGTATAAAAATAACTTCAAAATTCCTTTTTTAATCAAATAAACTACTGAATAAAAATTTACAGGTTTTCTAACAAAATAATGAAACTAGCTCTTATCTGGTCCAGTGTTGACCAATGTTTTAGCGATCGCTAACGTCAACTTCTCATCTAAATTATATCTAACTGCACGGTCACCATTTGATATCAATATGCAGCACAGAGTACATTTTGATATACTGATATGCAGCTTTAATCCATAAATAAACGTGACCACATGTCGTTTAGAAGTCATTCGTAGATGCTTCGTTTCAAGCTTAATTTTTTTTATTTATTGCGAGGTCACTTTCAAAAAAGTTCATATATGACAAATTAAAAAAAATAATTCAAATTACTTATTCAGTACAAATGTTTGTAAATCCATTTTCTTTGAAAATATTAAAGGTTTAGCTAAGAACTAATATCACAATGTTAACGTGCGGCTGACGATCAATCAACAAAGAGAGACTGATCATGATGGATGGAGAATCTCGATCAAATGTCTTTCACTGACCGCTTCTACACTTCAACGTTGAACCATATGACACTTTGATGACCAGTTTTGTAAACCTCTTAGGACTAGCAACGAAAACATGCTCTAATATTCCAAGAAATGGGAGATGTAGTAAGTATGTGTAAGCGTCTGAAATGAATATGTAACATTTTAGTTAAAACTAATGAGACGTAATTTTAATGCTCCACAGATACCATTTTCCTGAACAAAGCTCGAGGCGCGGATAGTCGATCATGTAATTTTTTTTTATTTTGTCTCTGAAAAAAAAACTTCTTATTCTTCTTATGTGAATCACAGGCATTTAAGGATACAAAGTTAACTGATATTATCAGTTTTATAAATTGTTATCTATTTCTTATATTTAGGAGGCATAACATTAGACAAATGTTTTAACGGAGAGGATGTGATGTGATGTGATTGATACGAAGCGACTCTCTCGATAAACCGTCCCATGTCGAATTAATAAAAAATATGATTTCCTGTATTTCGTTCCATCGTTTTGCAAATATATTACGAAAAGCTTTCCGGATTGTGTATCATGTAAATACACGCTTTATAAAGACGGAATATAAACATATCTTACAATTTTTTACGTAAATGTAAACGAAGTAATGCTTATTTCTTTTGTTTGTTAACTTCTTAATTAGACGTTATTACTATTTTTTTGTACTGGGAATTACATTAATAAGTGTTTTCATCACTAGTATACGTAATGTAAGGGAAATGAGATTTTATTTGTTTCGTTTCTGGAAAGTCTCTTTTAATATAACCTTGCAATATTACAAACAAAATAATCTATTAACATGACATTCTTTATTTCCCTAGTGATGTGAATATAATTAAATCTCTAATTGCAAAACGAAATAAGCAATCTAACAAAATACCCTATCAATAAAGTTCATTATTTCGTGCCAACGTCATCGTCCCATACCCAACAATAATTGTAAAATGAGAAATCAGAATCGTATTAAAACAAAAACAGAAAAAATATAATAATGCATAAATTATTATTATTATTATTATTATTATTATTATTATTATTATTATTATTATTATTATTATTATTTAAAAACATTGTATGAAAGTTTATTTGTTAAAGTGATAATGATTTATTTAATAATTACTTGTAATTATTGAATGTACTTTTTAAAATATCTAAAAACGATGTTAGCGATTTAAGTAATTTAATAAATTATTTGAATATCAATTAATTAATAGAGAATTATAAAAAACACTAAACTTCAAAAGACAATACGGACTTCGATGAGTAAAAAATTTGTCAAGTACCATGCACGTCAATTAACATATTTAAACCAGTTGTTTAATGTCAAAATTAATGGAGAACCATTGAGTTACGTAATAGAGGAACACTCATCTCAAAATCGCGTCACTAAAACATAAATGTGCATGTGGGTGAAAAATACACTGATGTGCGTGACTTTTAGTGATTTCAAATTCACGTCCATGTATTATCGACATGAATGTCGACTATTCCATCACAGGTTTCTTTGCTATATTCAATTCGTTCTCTTAATTAATTATTACATGTTAAATTAATAACACCATGCTAATCCTAGTAACTTCTCTTTTCTCTTTACTTCGCTTCTTCTAAGCTTAACCGTATTTGAGAGGATAAAACAAAACGTGATTAAACGGTACTAAAGAAAACAATAATAATAATGCTTATTGGTTTTAATTAATTCTTTGATGTAAATCGATATAACTTATTGCCCTCAGAAAGGAAATAACCAACAAATTTTGGAGGTATAGATTCTTCATTAACATGTCAGTGATTTCGTAGAACAAAATAGTTGCCCTTAATATGTATACTGTAAACTTTGTGAGGAACTCTACCTATCTGGTTTAACATTCGAATCCATTTTTCTTTTTGAACTGCATTTACAGAAAACTTTGAAGAAGAAAACTTTGTCAATAAATATGAAATCACATTCGCCGTTTATTGTCATATCATAATAATAACAAATATAAAATTCGCCAAATTTTATCCATTTACGAAGGTAATAATATTCTAAAGCCAAATATGCACCTCAATATCAGTCTATCTACTTTCTGTCAAATGTGTTTACAAGCTGTAACCGAAACTAAAAAGGTAAAATATTAACAAATCTAGGTAAAACAAAAAATATTTATTTATACCTATTTAAAAATTATCCACTTATCGATAGATTGTGTGCAAGTCCTACACGAAACGGTATCATATTCACGTACACAATATCTTTTTATCTTACACATAATTATGAAAAATAAGTTATTATTCATAAAATGAAGTATTTACTGCATATTATTAATCTTAATTTATATAATTTTAAGATCAACTTCTATGGAAATAAGCATCGTGAAAGTAGTATTGCTCTATCAGTACTTACCTGTGTATTGCCTCTTTGTTTGGATTATTGTTATAAGTAACCCTACAATTTAATACTGAACACGACATCATTATGTTTACTATTTTTAGTCTGATAAAATATAGGAAGATTAAAGTGAAACTAATAAAATAACTAATAGCAATTTTTTGACAGGAGAGTAATGGAGAGTAAATAGTTTGAAAACAGGCCTACGGTAAATTTTCTTGTATCTCTTTCTCGCAAGTAGGATTTTCCGTAAAGCTTGAAATCTCACTCGCACACTGTGTTCCTCTATTACTATTATATTAACTCTATGTGGAGAACCATTGGTGGCTTTACTGAAATGTGAATAACATTGGATCGCCATTTAAATGTGGCTGTGGGGTGATGCTGACATCTTGGTTTAATTTCAAAGTTTGGTAGAATTTTTTTAAAGTTAGTAATTATGTTGAGTGTTTAGTTAAACATTTTTGATGTTACTTTCAATATAGAACATAAATTTTGTAATGAAATAAAATGCGTATAACATTTTTTCTATCTGTATTTTTTGTTAATTCAGTACATAAAGAATAATAAACAATTTAACTCCGCACGAGCTGACGAGGATTTCAAATTAGATACATCTGAGTTTTTTAATATTTCTTTCCACTTTTGTTTTTAATATTAGCTTCTTTTCACTTGTTTTTAACATTTTATAAGCTTTCAATACAGGTTAAACATTCAAAAACATACGTCGATAAATAATAAAGTTTGCTATTCTATCACAATTTTCTCCAAGCTCGGCCTTACAAAACATAATGTCTTTAGAGCTTTAATTGCTAATAAAACAAAAAACTATACTTTAATTTTACTAACTTGGAGAAATGTCCGTACTTGTGACAAAATGAAAATTGATCATCTTAAAGTAAGATAAGTTTGGAAAGTTAGGATAGAATTGAAGTGCCTCCAACGATGAACGGCAAAACAAAAATGGTTGATGACTAAGTTTATGATCATTTAAACAGTTTCATGCAACTACTTTCTTTTATTAAATACAAGAAGTGTATTATATCAATTCTATATTCATTATATATTACCCAATTATAAATATTGGTACTTATATTTATGAAGCCATTAAATTTAAAACGCTTTATCTCAGTAGTCGTTGATTGCATCGATTGCTACGTATCCAACGTTAAACCAGCCCAGCTTAAAAACTAGCTCCAGTGTTGATATTAGATCTGAAAACTAGTTTAGTCGAAGAGTGGCAGGAAATCCTATAAGATTCCTTCAGGAAACACATTCGGTCAAGGAAAAACCGTTTACAAGCAGTCATTAGGGCCGGGGGAGGTAACACAAAATATTGAGGGGAAATAACATAGGCATAGAAAATATTTTTTTTCTTTTCGTTTTACTACCTATTCATCATTTATCATCTTTCTTATTACTTACAAAAATTATTAATTTACTTAAACATAAAATTAAATTTTATACATGCTCCCAGAAACTTCCATTTATTCACGAAAACGTGACACATTTAGTTACATATAAAGTAGTAAAAAAATAAAATACTCTCTCCATACAAAGGTTGTTATCTCAGGAAATATTGAACACTGTAATTAATTTCTGATTTGTTGAATATTATTTATAATTTGTTTTTCATATTTTTTTAGACTTATAATCTTACTAATTGATATTGAAATATTCAAACTTTGGAGGAAACCGTAAACGGTAGATAATTAAATAAAATGAACTATTGTCGATTTCATAAATTCGTTCAATGACATTTTTTTTAATCGTAATTATTTTCAAAGTTTAATTCACTATGTTGAGTTTTTTTCTGTTTCTATTTAGGCTAAACGACTGGAACGTCTATTATTTATTGAAGTTTACAAAATGCAACCAATCAAATTTTTGTATATGTTTACAATATTACTGGATGGATGGATGGACAGGTATTTAGAAACATCGTTCCTCTTAAAATGAAAATATTAATAAAACATTAGATCATGTTATATATAGTGAAATTCAATTTAATCGGAATTGACTGAAATATAAACACATGTTTAAGAAATGCCAATGCAACTTAATATTTTTATAACTCAATACGAGTCATGAAACTGTACTCAGTAATATTAAAAAAAAAATTATGGACTAATTGTACTCTTATAAAAGGAAAATGGAAAAAATAACGTTTACTTATTTATTGCAGTAGCTTGAACATTATTTTTCTCCTACTTACGAATGTAAGTTTTCCTAATCATGTCGCAATCCAGGAAACCTGAACGAATTTTAAAGATATGATTATTCACCAAAATTTATTAAAAATACAGTAATAGATAACTAAAGCGGTCAAATAAATAATATAGTGACTTCTTCACCGATTACAAATACGAAAATGATTATTTATTAATCCTGATAAAAAATGAATATAACGTTAATATATTATCTGAAATTGAGTATTTGAGCGCATGGCCATGCGTTTGGACAAAGTTCCACGAACAAGCTAATGTGTATCTTTACATGAATCTGCTCTCAAAATTTTTCAGACCTTCATATATCAGCCTGTTCAAATTGGCTTAGAAAATTTGTAACTAAAAATACCAGACGAAATGAGTTTTTTGCAATAAAAAGTTCTAATACCGAAAAAGTTCAATTTGTAATTTTTGTGATTAAGTGACTCATGCATCATAAAAATGATAAGGCACTTCTCGTGTAAATAGAAACATAAAAGTTGGTACATGCTAAGTTTTATGGATACTAATGAAAGAGCAGTTTTGGTCACGGTGTAGATGTCGCCACTGTGATTGGTTAACTTTCGTGTGAGCGTGACTGGAAATTGATTCTGATTAATGGTTGAATCATAACTGAACAATAGTAAAATTTGTTATCTATTTTTGTTTAACCTACATTTACACCTGAAAAAAGATTCGCCGCCAAATGACACCTAACAAAGTAACTTCGATGCAAGCTTTATGAATACCATATGAGGCGGCCGCCATTTTTATGTATAAAAAATCGGCACGGAATCAAAGTCCACATGTCCGTTGCGGTCTACCTTAATTTTCCTCCATGTTGCGCGCCCTGCATATCAAAGAAAGGACGGACATCAGCTTTATCCCAAGAACGAGATTTTCATACGAATTATGTAAAAGGTCTGATTCTAATATCCATACCTTTTTAATAAAATACCTAAGGCTCAATGATTTGACATGTTTTTTGTCTTATTTATAAAGTTAATTATTTATGAGGCATGCATAGTTGCTTGCGTACAAACAATCCTTGTTTGCCACTATTTTTGGTCGTTTGCTGTGATTTCCTATTCATTGTTCCTTTCTTATTTGTTCTTTCTACCTTTTGAACTTGTTTTTGCGTGTTCTATATTTTGTACTTTGTATATTGAACATACCTTTTAAGTGTAGACATATTTATTTCATTAGTTCAACCAACACGATACGCTACTAAATCCATTTGCATAAACTTTGGTCCTGGCTCTACTTTCTGAAACGAGGTTATTTGAAGAAATTCGATTCACGGATTCTCGTTACCTATATAAATGTTAACTCACACATACACTTATTTAAAGTAGAACCCCCGCATAGACGCGGCTTCCCCGGTCAATGCCATCGCTGCCAGCTTTATGGCCATGCAGCGGCGAACTGTTCCGCCAACCCCAGGTGCGTTAAGTGCCTGGAGCCCCACAGCACGAAGGAGTGCTCGCGCACACGCGACTCGGAGTCGCCTCCAGCCTGCTTTCTCTGCGGCCAAGCCGGCCACCCGGCCAACTACCGTGGCTGCCCCAGAGCTCCCCGCCCCGTCCCATCCAGGACTGCCGCAAGGAAGTCTTGGAGAAACATCCAACCTAACCCTCTGCCGAACACCGTAGCCAACTTCCCTCCTCTGAGGACGCCTACCGCACCGCCTAGACCCGAGCATTTCAACTCGTGGAGACGCACCGACACTACCGCGACACCCGTAGCTGCTCCCCGCCCTACCCCGGCCGCCCCGCGCGACCGGAAACAGGCGAAAACTAGGACTTCGCACACCTCGCAACCGGACGGCAAGTCCTCACTGGCCGAGGACATGAAACTCGTTTACGACGTCATTCAAAACGTCGACATCGCGGAAATTTCCATCCTGGCTCGCAAGATACGGGCGGCAACCACACCACAGCAGCGCCTCCTAGCGCTCGCTGAGCACAGCCATCTATTAACATCGTTATAATGGCCCAAGTACTCAGTGCGCCTTCCTGTCACACCGGTCGTACCAAACCCAAGGGCATCTCGCTCGTCTCATTTAACACTCGCGGCCTCCGCCCCAACATCCCTGAATTAAAGGAATTCGTTCGCAATAACGCTACTGACTTACTACTAGTTCAAGAAACCTTCTTAAAACCCGCCCACACCAAGGGCCTATCAATTCCCTCGTACAACCTAATACGTAACGACAGGAAAGACAGAACCGACAGACGCCCCGGCGGCACCACAAACCGCACAAGCGGTGGCACCGCCATTTACTTTAGAAAGTCGCTCCACTGTACCCCTATTGAGACTCCTACACTCACTAACTTAGAAGTCACTGTTTGCAAGCTAGGTATGACTGGGCATCCGTCCCTGATCATAGCCTCAGTCTATAAACCGTCAGGAGCTCCGCTTTTAAACTCGGACTTACAGGCCCTACTCTCTCTAGGAGACTCGGTTATTTTATTCGGAGATCTTAACTCCAAACACACAGACTGGAAGTGCCGATCGACCAACGCGAATGGTATCAAACTTAATCAATTCATAGAGACACGGGACGTAGATGTCCTTTGTCCTTCCTCCCCTACTCATTACCCGGATCACGCACTCAACTCTCCTGACATTATCGATCTCGTGCTAGTCAAAAGAGTCGCTCTCAACCTAAGGGCGATCGAAACGCTCAACGACTTATGTAGGTTCTGACCACCGGCCGGTCTCCCTTAAATTCGGGCCTTATGCCACCGAACCAAACACTTCTACTAAAACCTTCACCAACTGGGAAGGCTATAAAAAATCACTCGTTTCAGGTCTCGATGCCGCCGGCTCACCACTGGCTATCAACTCAGATTACTTCGTCAATACGGAAAAGATAGACTCAGCGGTCAACTCTCTAACTCATTTAGTACAAACATCTCTCCGTGACAACGAGCGTGTAGTCGAGGTGCCAAACCGAAAACTACCGCTCGATGTTAGGAATCTTATTCAAGCCAAGAATGCAGCCCTCAGAAGGGCCGCACTCTACCCCACCCCAACGTATAGGAAGCGAGCCAACGCTCTCCAGCGACGTGTTCGCTCTCGTCTTGCCGAAGTTAGGAACTCCAATTGGGACTCCCTCATGGAGGGGATCACACCCTCTCATCAGGCGTTCTACAAGGTGGCGAAAGCCTTCCGAGTAGGCGCCCAACCTCTCACCCCGCCTTTATCGCGTCCCGATGGCAGTATCGCCTTCGAAGACGTCGATAAAGCCGAATGTTTCGCTGACAGCATAGCTTCTCAATGCTCACCCAGTTCGCAACCATGCGCTCCTTCCCACATAGAATCAGTAGAGGATGAGGTCCGTCAAAAGAACTCACTCCCTGTCACCGCTGAGCCCAACGTTGTTTCTGTTGACGAAGTCCAAGACATCATCCGGGGTTTAAAACCCCGCAAAGCGCCAGGAGCCGACGGCATCTCTAACGTCGCGCCTAAACATTTTCCCGAGCAGGTTCTTTCTCTTTTAGTTCTCATTTTTAATGCCTGCTTGCATCACTGCTTCTTTCCAACCGCTTGGATGGAAGCAATCGTAATAGGAATTCCCAAACCCGGTAAACCACATAATATTCCGTCAAACCACCGCCCCATCAGTCTCCTCAAGGCTATGGGGAAAGTATTCGAACGCGTCATTCATTCTAGACCAAGGAACCGTCTCTTCCCAGTAGGCGGTCAACCTTTAATCATTCCACAGCAGTTCGGCTTTCGTGTCAAGCACTCGTGCCCTCAGCAAATCCAACGCATAGTGGAATATATCCTAAGCGGTTTTTATCCTAAACGTAAACGCACAGTCGCGGTTTTCTTCGACTTTGCCAAAGCTTTCGACAAAGTTTGGCATGGAGGACTCCTTTATAAACGCCACTACCTAGGTCTGCCAGATCGCGTTGTTCGATTGGTCGCTTCCTAACTCCAAAACCGCTCCTTTCGTTTCAGACACGAAGGAGTACTTTCTTCCCCACGCCCGCTAGCGGCTGGGGTTCCACAGGGCTCGGTACTAGCTCCCTTGTTATTTTTAACGTACATGAACGACATTCCTATCCCCAAAAACGGCGTACAACTCTCACTATTCGCAGATGACACCGCCCTCTATTATCAATCGCAGAAATTAGACTCAGTCCTCTTCAGACTCCAACACTCAGTCAATGAGCTAGGAAAATGGTTCACCAAATGGCGAATCGAAGTCAACGCGGAGAGAAGCTCCGCGGTATGTTTTCACTACAAGACCAGACATAGACAAGACGACCCTAACATCCAGTTGCTAGGTACCCCTGTTCCGTGGAAAACCACTACCAAATACTTAGGAGTAACTATCGACTCTAGACTGACTTTCAGACCACACGTTCGTAAAGTCACCAACTCCGCCAGATATTACATGAGCCGACTCAACAGTCTGTTGGGAAGGCACAGTAAGATGTCCCTCAGAAGCAAGCGAACGCTCTACAAGGTTTGCATACGTCCGGTGATGTCATACGCCGCCCCTGTTTTCGCACACGCCGATCCCAAAGTCCTCTATCCCATCCAAACTGTCCAAAACATTTTTTGCAGGAAAGCAACCAACGCTCACTGGTGCGTGAGGAACGCCGACCTGCACTTCGACCTACAACTTCCGACAATTCAGAAATCTTTTAAAGACTATTGCACTGCATTTTTTAATTCCTCAGAGGAACATTTAAATCCACTTATCAGACAGGCAGCGGATTACACCGCCCCTAGTCTTACAGGTCATCAAATCCGGAGGCCAAGAAACGCGCTCACAGATCCCCCTGACAAGATATCTTCTGATTTGGACTGCCGCTTGGCAGCCATAGTTAAAAACTCAAATAATATCAGTTAGTAGCATCCTTAAGATGCCACATAGTCTCTCCATTCGACAACACTTTCAGTGTTAACAACAAGCGTATGCTCCGTCGGGAGTGCCGCTAGCACCCTTTCCTTCTTTAAGGATGGGTCGCTTCAGATGAAGGCTTAGAGGCCACAAGGCCAAAGCCAACTCGGGTGGTGTTTAGTGGGTAGGCCCCTAGGTTTCTCGGGAGTCCCACATAACCAGCGCAGCCGGCTGCGTTGGTATGCTATGAGCATTCACCACCCCCTCCCGCGCTTTTCCGGAGGGTAGCCCATTTTCCATCTTCTGGGCGCAAAAAAAAAAAACATACACTTATCGGTGAAAAATAGTATAATAAATAACTATCAATATATTAATGACAAGAACGCTGGAAACAAATAGTACTGCAATCGATTCCATTCAAGTTATATTTACAAAATAATTCTTTGATTAATGTAAGAATTGTTTTTAAAAATATATGCGAAGAGTTTTTTTAGTCGTTTCTTCTCTTTCAAGCAAAACATGATGTTCATAAGAGTATCGATTTGATGAGTGATTGATACCTACATTAAATAAATGTTTTCGTGTTGAAGTTTGGAGTAAGTGTGGTGGCTGGCGGGTTCAACACAAATTATGCGAAGTTTGTATCTTCTGTATCGACAACGCTAGAGTAATTTTGTTTATTTCGACTTAAATTACTTGATCTCATTTACGGGCCTTTGAAGATTGTACCAAGTTTTCACAAAGTTTGTGTGTAATTTATTGTTTAATGTCACTTTGTTGTGTTTACTTCGTCCGAATTAACCATGCGAAATATTTTCACTTTATAGTAATGACGGTAATTTTGCCCCTTAATATTTTGTTACTTTAGAAAAAATATTTGAGAGTAAGACATGTTGAGATGAACTGCAATATATTAAATATGAGTTCTAATTTTATTAGGCATTGTAGTCTGTTTGGAAAAAATAGTTCTTACATCATAAAAATCTGACCTACATAAATATGAATATTAATTATGAAGTTACAGAAAAATCGATGATAATAAATACAGATAAGTAAAAAGGATGCTTATAGCATTAAGTTGACATAATTCAACATTAAGTATAAAATGTTATAAAAAATTTAATAGGTATTAAAAGCAGTATATTAATAGAAATTACTGTGTGTATTATGAAAAAACAAAATGTCCAGTTCATTTTTCGTTCCACCTTTTTTTTTTGAAGACCAACGAAATAATAGACTTTTATAGTAGATATACATTGTTAAACAAAAATATATCTATAAGTAATATAGCG